>JANVCC010000120.1:7686755-7752833 GCA_025345505.1 Todiramphus chloris collaris | reverse complement strand
AGAGCCGAGTCGCGCCGAGCCTGCCCACCGCCGGGCCAGCAGCGAGCGGGGCGCGGCCCCGGGACGCCGACCAGGTGAGCCGGGACAGGCCGGGGTGGGAGCGCGGCGGCGGGAGCCCGGGCCGGGGGCGGGAGCAGCCGCTGCCGCCCGATTTGGCCCCCTCGGCTCCGGGCGGGCCGGGGCGGCTGTGGGGGTCGCCCCGAGCCGGGGCAGCGGCGAGGCTGGAGGGGAAGGTGCCCGCACGGTGGGTGTGTCTGGCGCGCTCCCGGGACGGGGCATCCCCCCGGGCCTCCGGACGGGGTTTGGCTGGGTCGTTATCCGGGATGTGGGTCGCCCGGAGAGCTCCTCTCCGGTTTGTTTTAGGAAGCACAGCTTGCACCGCTTTCTCAAAGACAAAAAAAATTTAAATCTTTGGGTCGTGTCTCTTTCCTGGACTGTAAAGTTGCGGTGCTTAAGCTGTATTTTATTAAGAAAGCTCTGAAACTTTGCCCCCCAATAAACTCGGAAATAAACGAAACGCTCAAATGTAGTATTGAGAAATTTTCAACACATCCTAAATGGCTGCTGTTTCCAGAGAATCCCGGAGTAGGTTTGGGGAAAGGCTACTCCGAGCCTTGTGGTTTTATTGTGTGCGTTAAACAAAGAAACAGAAGTTACAGTCTGACTCTTGCTATTAAAATATAGCTCAGCATCTTTTCAAAATGTTCTTTTTCTGAACACTGTTTTATTTCAGATTGTTAGATTTTTTTTTCTTATGAAGTGGTTTGGTTCTTTTTTATTTACAGTTTTGTCAGTATTTTGTACTTTTAGTTACATTAATCACTTTGTCTCTTTCCTAAGAATTCGTTGGCTGTTAGTTATTGTTATAGTTGGCATGTTAGTGTTACTCTCCGCTGACTCAAAGCTCAAATAGATGGTGTATGACAGTGGTTACTTAGCTTCACAGCGCAGACTTTGATACTGAGGTTTCTATACTTAGATTTTAATTTAATATGTTCACTGTTTCCCAGTCTTGAACATCATAAAGAAATCTTTCTGAAGTGGAGAACCTGTTACTGGAGCACAGGGAAGGTAGCCCTGGACCCGGCTAAGGGTCTGATGAATGTGGTGGCAGCACAGGCACCAGTGAATGGCCAGGGAAGAGTGCAGGGAGGTTTACTTCACTTCTCTCACTCCTCTACCAAGCATTAGAAGTCTGTTAACTCCTCTAGATGCTACGAATCTGTGTTTCTCAAATGCTCCTTCACTCTTAATTTTTGAGAAAAGTTTCTTGGATATTTCCTTAGGAGTCTCTTGTATTTAAATATTTGCCTTTGGCATGAGTAACATTTTCATGGTGTTCACAAAGGTGTTGAAACTGCTTCATTTCCCTAATTTGCTTTGTCAAAACGTTGTTTCACTTCCTGATAGCAGCAGGCCACCAGCAGGACAGCCGGAAAGGGGAAGTCTGGCATTTCTCCCGTCTTACATTTGTGCCATTTTCTTTCCTTTTTCTAGGATGGAGACCATAGAGTTCTTTTGCTGGCGACTTCCTTAGAGGCACAGAGTTGTGAGCGTTAGTTTGTTACCCAGCTAGGTCTGTAATTTTGTCTACTTTTAAGACTGGTGGCATAGCATGGGAAACAAAAATATAGGCAATATAGTTAGTTTTGGGCACTAATTATAGTGGATGCTCTACAGGAAAAAGAATGTTTTGCAATAAGAGCTCCTCAAACCTGTACACGGGGAGTGGTGGAGACACACTAAAGGCAGGGTGATGTTTGGAAATATCCAAAATTCCCTAGCAGGATGCCCTGTGAACAGTGACGTGGCCTCAGCTTCTGGAGACCATCTCTCCATGGTGGATGTTTTTGAAGTGCTGCTTGGGGGAAAATATGTTGATCCCCTCTGACTGCAAAATAGCATCAGAAGAGCTGAGAGGTGAACAGGCTGCTTCCCTGGTCTCTGGGAGGATGGTAGTTAGGTCACTGCCATTCTCTCTGCAGGATCTGCTGTCAGCTCTGTGTCCTGTTTACGCCGCAGTTTGTTTTAGAGTGGTCCCTGAGACAGCCATGCTGTCTGAGGACACAGCCAGCAGCGGGGTGGCTTAGCACTGCGAGGTCATCATGGGGAAGAAAGGCTGGAGTCTCTTTCCTGGCCCGTGTCACTGTGATTGTCCTGCTGTTTCTTTTCTGTAGAGTACCACCCTTGTGTGGCTGTAGACAGTGTTCACTGGTCAGTATACTTCTGAAGGGTATGAGCTCAGTACTGTTCCCTTGGGTTTTGGACCAAGCATCTTTAAGACAGAGGTGAACCCTTAACTGATGGAGCCAAGAAAAACTTCTCTGTGGGCAGGTGACTGAAATTCCCAGTCATCCAACTCTGGAAGCTCTTAGTTCTGTTCACAGACAGTACTTACTTGCTCTATCAGCTAAGATGCTGTCTGCTGTGTCCTAACTGTGGCTGAACTGATGCTGTTACGTGGTTTTTGAAATGACACCAAGAAAATGGAATAAATTAATTACTCTTAATGCTTATGTGATTCCTACCCCCTCTCCCTGGAAAAGGACTTTCGTGGTAAGCACAGCACTGATACACAAGATTTTCATGGTTGGTGGGATTTTCACTGTCCTTAGCTTGCATGAGGTCATGCTTGAAGACCCCTAATTGCAGCAGTAGCCTCAGGAGAGAGACATGAATGTCAGCCTTTTTGCCCCTGCCTCACCTTTCATGTGATAAAGTTTCCATAGACAGAGAAGGTGTTTATGGAAAAATGGGGGATGGCTGGTCTGAAAAAGCCAAACTTCTTAACTGGACAAACAGCTTCACAATTTCTTGTAATTGCTCAAGTAAGGAAAGCGTTTCTCCTCTGGTATCCAGTATTCCCTGGTTGCCATCCACTGTTCCTGGGTTGCCTGTGCCCAGCGTGGAGCACCCAGTTCTGTTGGTTTCACTGGGACCTGACAGCTGCTTAGCGTTCTCCAGTCTCCAGCATGTGGCAGAGAGGAGGTGGCATTTCCCATGAAGGCTCATGTGTAGCTGCTAGAGTTTGCCCATTAAGGAGTGGTGAGTCTTCAGCTACTTGGAAAGAAAAATGCTCCATTCTGCAGAGATGTAGCTGCTGAGAAAGGTCCTTGGTCTTTGTTTCTTCTCTTCCGTTTTGCGCTGAGTTTTCCAGGTGTAAAATACAATTGTCAGCAGTTTACAGAGAGGGGGAGTGTCAGCTTTCCTGTTGAAAAAAATATCAAGGGTCTGACTGTGAAAGGAAAGGGGAAATTGAAGAATGCCACATGGCTTCCACCTTCCTGTATTTCAACCTAGCAGAACTGCCTCTGCTGAGTGACTCACTGGGTGTCTGTTGATACTTACTAAATGGAGAACAGTTTTGGTAAATGATTCTTCCCTTATTCAACAAGAGCCCACTGAGAGGATGATATTACTGTGGGAGGAATCAGAAAGACATGTCTAGTAAGGCTAAGTTGATAATTAATCGAGAGTTATTTAGAAATGCGTTAATGGAATAAAAATCCTGAAATTTATGTTCGTGTTCTTGGTGCAGTGTCGCTTTGGCTTTATTTGGCCTCTGATCACCTGACTGTTAACATCAACTCGTAGAATTTTTTATTTGCCTCTCAATATATTTCTGTAGATTCTCCTGTGTTTGCGAGTTGCATAGTTATTTTATGTAAAGTATTTTGAAATTCTCAAATACAAAAAAAACCCCAACTAATTCTTAAATCAGCACCATGGATAAATATTAACTCTAGACCCTTCTGATTGGTGTCACTGGTGGACAGAAGGTTGATGTTCACGCCTACCCTGCCCAGCACCACTTCTGTTCAGGAATATAAATTATTTTCCAGCACCAACCTGGTGGCTGATGCCAAGGACAAAATTTTAGCTGCTTCCTAACTTAGTTTTGAACATCTGAGCTGTAAGCCAGAGGAATGTGGTGTATCTAACCTGGAGCTGTTAGCGGCCTCCAATGTAATAAATCCAGTGAGTAGAGAAGCCAGTGCAGGTGATGGGACAGCTGGAGTGGTTTTCCCTACACAGGAGGGGGAGAGGGACCTCTGAATAGCTCAAGGAAATGCTCAGTGTTGTTGGAACGGCCGCAGATCTGCTTCCCTAGTGCTTCCTCCAGCACATGTTACACTTGACCCTGCCAGCACCAAATGCCAATAGGAGTCAAGTCATTGTCCCCAGTGGCAGATTAAAGTGTTTGGCTATTGTTGAGAGTCCAAGATTTTCCTCTCTCACCCTGTTTAAATGACTGCTTGGATGTGCAGCCAAAATAAACATGAGCTAATAAAAAAATGCAGAGATAACAGATGCAGACTAGCTGTTGTGGACTAAATAGGTGGGCTGTAGCACAAAGATGCGGGAGTTTTGCTTGTATCTTTTCTGCTTTAGTTTTGAAGCTCAGTTACCTGTAAAAGAGGTGATATAGGTTAAGTATAACTTTCTTTCTGTATTTATGTGTATCTGTAGAATAAGAAAGGGGTCTGTTAGGCTACTGAGGATCCAGTGCCTGCCTTGCAAGGTATAGTGCTCAAACCCCAGGCTAGCACTTCCTTGGTTGAGAGGTGGAAGTGCTGTGGCAGACCATGCGGCTTCAGAGTATTTTCCTCTGTTCCCTCCAGACCATTTCCTTATTGGCAATAAATGCATTGTCAACTGACTTTTTATTTTTTCATTTACTCAGTGCACAGTCTGTGAAGGCTGTTGCTGTAAGATAACAGTAATCTGTGGAGGGTTGTAAAGAGGTGAGATATCTGTGTGGCTATCAGGAGTGCCTCAACTTATGGTAAAGGAGAGAATGAGATTGGGAAGGGATGAAGAATCTTTCAGTGTGTGAAGGCACTGTGGAGTGGTAGGGGTTGGGTTGTCCCTGTATTGTTGTGATGCCATGCTGCTGAATACCATGTCATGCTATAGAAGGTGCTGAAGCAAGTAACTAGAGAGGTACTACAATTGTTTGGATACACAACTATTTTAAGTGCTTGTATGTTGCTAGCATATGTAATCACTCTGTGTCTGAAGATGGTTGACCTGCCCAGGTCCTTTTGCAGTGGCTTTCTTCGCTTTCTTCTTCCTGAGGCCAGGCTCAGTGTGCTTTTGGCTCTGGTGGGACAGTGTGGTCTTGCACTCTGTCCTGCAGCCTCTTCTGTAGTGTAACGGCAAGTGGTGATCAAACAGTTGCAGAGAAATTGAAGGCTGAGAGTGTGAGATGACTTTAAAAGATTAAAGGCTGCTGGGCAATAATTACCATAAATGATGCAGACAAGTCCAGATCTAGGAACAGTTTTTCCTCTTTCATCCCAAGCCAGTCATGGCTCACACTGACAGCACACCTGGAAATGAGGTAACTGAATACTCTGCCCACATTGTTCGGATTTGCTGGGCACAGACATAGCATGTGTTTTCTCTGCTCCTGGGCAACCTTTGTTCTCCTGCAGTCGGGAAGTCTTACTGATGAAATGAGACAAGACAGGGTGCTTCTATTCCTTTCTCGTAAGCCACCTGTGGTGTGACTTTCCTGAGAAACACCCTTTCCAGATGCAGAGATCTTGCTGCTATTGAAGTACGAGGAGGAAATACTTCCAGCGTTGCCTGAACATGTTATTTAGGTCAATTGGAAGGAAGATGGCAACAGGAATAATAAGAGGAGTTGGAAGAGGAGGAAAGTCATTAGACAGCACCTTGACATCCCCTGCCAATGCAGGATTTTTCTCTGCCAGCACAGCACAGTTAGAGATCACACTCATTGTCTTCTGTGCTCTCTGTACACTCCTCTAAATATGGGTACCTGGACTGGAAATGAAAGAGAAGGCTGCAGACAAAAGCCTTGCCTTTATCGCTCTGCATCACTGTACCTATTTCCTGCTGTATTAACTATCTCTCTGAAAATTCTCCTTAGCCTTCTGAACACAAGATCTATCAGAATAATTGCTCTAACTACATCCATTTGGGGTGAATGAGTCTTCAGAAGGTGCTTTTGTGGAGGCACAGTCATCATGTTTGCGTGGCATCTGCTTGCTGATGGAGTGCTGGCCAGAACAGCCTGGGCGATTTCCCCAGTCAGCAGGTGGTGCCCAGTGGCAGCACCAAGGAGTGCTGGGCTGCCCAGGGAGTCAAGTGAAGATGCAGCCTGCGTGTGCTGTGCTGGGTGCTGGGCTGAAGGGGTATCGGTGATGGTGGGAAACCTAAAAATGTCCTGCTGGGCAGGGCTTTGCCAAGCACTGTTTCCCTTCCCAGAGGAAGGGAAACGTTTACCACTTACCCCTTGCTCTGTAGAGACCTGTAGGCTAAAACAAATTATTCTTAAGCAGTAGAAAACACTGGGACCAGCCTTAACTGATGAAGCAATTTGCCAGCTTTTAGCCTCAAGGTCCCTAGTCCCTCAGGGCTTTCCAGTGTAATGACTTGGGTCGGTTTCCCAGAAAGATTCTCTTGGATATGCACTGTTGGCAATACTCTGGTTCATTACTGGCCGTTTTATTTTTCCAAGAGCCAGCTCTTGTTAGCTTCGTTCTCACAGTATTGTTTTCTTTCTAGAAGAAGCTTTTGCTGGCTCTCCTAAACTATCACATGGGAATTGCTTACTAGCTTAGATTTATTTTTTTTTCGTTTTGACCCAAAGCTGTGCTTCATTCCCCTCTGTAACACTGCCAACATCATTTCCAGTCTCTTTTAAGCATATGTTTTGCAATAATATCTAAACTCTTGGCTCCAAATAACTGCCTTACAGAGAGATTACTATCTTTTAACGAAGGAACTGAGAAGCAAATAGTGAGAACAAAAGCAGTATCTTGAAAGCATGTAAGACTATCCTGACCTTTCCCAAAGGCCTCAGCCTAAACTCGAGTGTTTAGCTAGCAGATGGTAGAAATCGGGGTGGACTTCAGTTTGCATAGTCCTCTGCCCCGCTGCTGTGTTTGCTGGAAGTGTGCTCTGCACATTGCTGCCATCTGGGCTTGACTGTGCTATTCTTATAATCTCCAGGGAGCCTTCTCTAGCAGAGCTTGCCTCTGATGGAAGTCCTCTTTGGCTGACCTTGCACTGAGGCTAGTATTAGCAGCATGGATTTTTGAGATTTGACAGCAGCATTCTTCATAGGAAGAAAACTGCCTTGGGAAATGCTTTCTCCTGGCTGGGAAAGAAGGTATGCCGCTTGCCAGCCGTCTTCTCCAGGTATCCAGCTGGGTACGTGGCATTAAACTAGAGACTGAGGAGGTCAATATTAACATTTTCAAAACCTCAGGAGAAAGTGCTACGGGAATGCCGAGGCCTTCAGAAAACCAACTGAAAAGTTACCTTTGCTTTAGATGGGAGAACTGGATGAGAGGTGTGAAGAAAGTTGTACAAGACCATTCAGGATTGCAGCAGTGCTGGGAGTACACCCTGTATCTTCTGATATTAAAAGCTCCTCCTTGGTTTGCATCAGCACACGTCTGGGAGGCTGTGTCTGAGCTGCTGAAATAAAGATTGATGGTTAGAGAATTGTCATCTTTGGACGTTAAATTTCTGTCTCCTGATTAGCACATTACTCAGTTTGGGTTGCAGGTGAGTTGAGGTCCACCAGCTGCTGCAGTGTCCTGGGGAATTTCCTGCATTGCTCTTTAAATATTTGTATATGCAGGGACAAAAACAGACCAGAAGACCTGCATACACCATGAAGATCCTTTCCTGATGTTATGCGCTGTGTGGCCACCTTTTCCCCCAAGCTCTTTCCAGCTGGCCTCATCTCTTCATGCTATTCCAAGGTTGTTACCTTTATTTGTATCATGAGTGTGGGGTTGTGTTCTCTTCTGCTTATCCTTTGGTAGGGCAGGCAGTTGAGATGTGTTGAACCCGGAGCTGAGAGTCTGTGAATTGCAAGGGAGCTGACTAACAAGTGGCTGCTTACAGGTGTTGGCATCCTGACAGGAGGCCAAGTCGTCGTCTGAGTCTAAATGCATGGTCTGCTTCTCAGAGGAACTGAGTGACTTTGCCTGAACTGGGAGAATGTACAGGTGCTCAGCATCCCTGGCACTGAGAGGCCAAGGTACAGGCTGCCAAATGGGGGGGGGGGAGGCAAGAACAAAACCAAAACCCCTCCCAACCTCTATTCTGAGGCTGTAACTTCTCTGGCTCAGATCTGCAGTATTCCAGGTGTGGGAGGGCATATCCCATCCTGAGCATCTGGTCGTGTGAGCTGTCCTAGGGAGCAGCACTTCCGTGTTCCTGTTCCCACTGTGCATCCTGCAGCGTGTCCACAGACCTCTGTTCATTCTAAACCACGCTGCTCTGTACTCGCGACACTTTTATGATGGATTGATGAACCTGTGGTACCCATTTGTCCTCTGCCCCCTCCTGCCTGTCCCAGGCCATCCTTAGTGAAAGGTCTCGCTCTTTCCTCGGCTTTTTGTGCTCTCCAGCCATGCATTGGTTAGAGTTCACTTGAAGCTGCTTCTCATACAAACTCTCAGGAGAATTTGTGTACTAGTCCCAAAGAGGCACTCTCTAGGTCGGTCCTGTTGCACCTCTCTCCCTTTGTTTCCAAGGCTGAGGGGCTTCAGCCTTCACAATCTCTCTGCTCAGCCAGCCAGCCCTTGCTCAGCCATGCTCTGGAGAAATCTTAGCAGAGAGTTAGACCTGGCAGATGGAGGCTGTTACCTCATTCCACAAAAATGCTTTGTTATTGAGAAAATGGAAACTGTCTGAGGTTTGGGAGCTGAATAGAATCATTGGTGTCTGTTTTAACCACAGTTTGGTGGTGACTGCTGAAAGCTCCCCTCTCTGAGCATTCCCTTTTCCTACACCCATAATCTTCAAGTCATTGGAGAGCTGCAGCGATTTAACTCATTAGCTGAGCAAATGCTGAATACTGTTGTGTACCCTGCAGAAACTTTACGAAAGCCTCAGCGTCTTCCAGCAAAAGAAAAATTGCTAGCCAATAAATAGCCCTTTGCAAAATGTTGACCAGAAAAGTGATCCCTATAGATACTAAGCCAAGTTCAACTCTCTTTTTTTTTTTTTTTTTTTAATGTGCTATCTTAGCTGTGCATCTTGTTCACTTTATTTTTAAAAAGCTGTATTAAGATTGTGCAGGAGCTTTTTGGAGAGGAAAGGCACTCATGGAGGCTTATGTTTTGTAATTCTTTAGCTCAGGGTATCTGAATCCCAGTTCTAAAGAGAAATTTCATCAGAAATTTTTAAAAGTAGATTTCAGTGCTTGGAGTTTGGGAGCATAGGGGAGAAATTAAAATAGGCACTGAACTATTTGCAAGCTGATTTTCATATTGCTGTGTGTAATGACCAGAGTTAATACAGAAGAGCATTAACCTAAATACGAGAATTGTTTTAGTTAACAGATGTTTGTATGCATTTGTGGAACTGTGGCATCTGATACCTCCTGTTAAGAACATTGCATAAGCACTGTTCACCAGGCACCCTGATAGAGCTGAAAGCAGGAGTGTTAGCTTTTTGGAACTAAAATAAACACTTCATGTATTTTTAAACTAATGAATCTTAGTGTGCCAAATGAATGTCTTCCAGCTGCTACAGATGGTTTTTACATGACTAAATATTTTGGTGCATAAAAAAGTAGAATACTGGAACCACATGTTATTAAATATTTAATTATTACCCCAGAATATAAATCTAACTTTGATATTTTGAATTTGTTTACCAAAATTTCAAGTGTCCACTTAGGAATTCATTAATTGACATGGTTTCGATCTTGTTGTCTGGGAAGAAGAGTGAATAGTCAGCATCTTCTCCAAATTTCTTTTAAGTATCAGAGTGGGTTTCAGTAACAGGAATATGCATAACTGGAGGAATAATCCTGGCTGTTTCAGGCAGAGCCCAGGATCAGTATTTTTGCTGTAATGAACTGTTTCCGTTCTAGGTCCCTGCCTTCTGTGGCTTTACAGCGTAACCATAAAAATCCTTTCCAGGCTGAGCTCTGCCTCCTAAGGTCTTTGTGAGTTTTTTTAAACACAAAATGCAAATTGTAAAAACAATTAACAGTTGATTTTTCAGACTGTATCTTACCTGGTTAGAGCCTATTCTGGACACATGTTGTTCCTGTAACTGTAAAGCAACCTTATTTCTTGAATGATCCAAGACCGAGGATTTCCCTCGTGTGAGTGTATCAGAGGTTAGGTAATTACTGTTGTAGTTCCCATCTGTGTGGCTGCAGATCATGACATTTTCTGCTAAAACAGCCCGTGTGCTAGCTCAGTACCGCTGGTGAAAAATGCCTGGGTTTTAGGGCTCTTTTAATGGAACAAAAGACATGGAATAAAAATATAAAATGTCTATCTGAAAGGCCTAACTTCAGCATGGTTGAAGACAAAAATTCCTCTCCAAGGTCCACATCTCATAGCAGTGTTCCCAGATATTGCTTAGGATGTGAAGATGGGGAAGAAAGAATAGCAGCAAAATAAGCAGATCCTGAACTGAGTGCAAGGACTACGTTTGTCAGCTTTGTGATCCCACGTTCTAGCCTAAGCTGCAGACTTTTTCCAGGCTTTTGACCTCATCTTGCAATTCCACTGCCTTCGTTTAAGTGAAACACGTTTTTTCCTATTCTTAAGAACTAACAGAGTTTGAACTGGTACGTAACTCCTGGTGCTGCTGTACTCCCTTCCCACTCAGTGTGCTCACTTTTAAAGCCTAAAGTTTAAATAGCAGGAGCTACTAGCAAAGGCATGATGTGACTTGGTCGAAAGATCTGGAGTCTGGATTAACTGTACTTTGTAACTGCACAGTACTGTCTGTCATAGAATGGTTGGGCTTGGAAGGGACCTTAAAGATCATGTCCTTCTCTTCCTTCCTTGTTCCCCAGCTTCTCACAAAGAATTTAGTTTGTGGAATCTATTTGGACATAGGTCTACAACATGCTTTAGTGAGTGTCACACTTTCCAGGCTGACAGGGCTATGTGCTGCATCTCAGAAGAAGGACTTGGAGCTTGGTTCCATTTTTAGTTCTACCAGGTTTGCCTTGTGCCAAAACCCTCTGAGGTGCAAATCCCAGGAGGGAGATAAAATAACTCCCTGCCCTGCAGGTATTACAAGGGTAAATAATGTTTTTGCTGGTGACAGCTGTTAGGGAATTGAGGAAGCAACGATCTTGTGAGAAGTACAGGAGGTAAGATCTGTGGAAACTGAGCATGCTTGCATTTATGGTCCTGCACTGCATCATTATATATATTTGTGTTATTTGCTGTAGGAATTCAGGGAAGAAAACTACTTTCCAAGTAAAGAAACTAATCCTTAGTTTGTGTACTTATGTGTGGATTAATTATTTTCATCTGCCTCTTAACACATGGAAATTTTAAAACAGAGAAATTGGTGTTTAATATTTAAACTAGATTTCAGTAGTTACCTTTAACTCAGTGAACACTTCAGATCAAGAAAATTGCTGCGCTGCATAACCCAGAGGGTTCTGGAATACGAAGAGCAGTAGTGGCACTTCCTGAAGCGAGGAGTCATTAATAGCAAAAAGTACGTAGTGTGTTGCATGTAACTTGGCCAAGAGAAGTTTTATTTCTAGTATTTCTCAACTCTATGCAAACATCATGTAACTCACAGGAAGATTAAATCTGGCCCTTTTTGCTCGTATAGAGGCCTGGGATGTGTTGCTTTTGGAGAGCCTGAAGAGCTGTGTGGAAAATCACAAAGGCACTTCAGGTTGGTGAAGGTGTTGGACCATGTGCACAGGCTGTATCATGCTTCATGCTCCATGAAACAATGGCTCGATGAGGGAACAATGAAATAAGTGCTTTCAGATCCTTGATAGTTTTGAATTTTAATTGTAGAAGAAGATGCAGAGCAGAACTTTGGATGAGTGGAAGAGAGTAATCCAGAGATTTTGAATAGCTGGGCCCCACGTACATCATGCTGTTTGAATAACACTGACCCTTTCCAGTGGAAATCAATGAGTTCTGCTGCTCACCTCATTAGCTCCACACTTGGTTAAGTCAGGCTAATAATGATGTCCATTAGCTTTTCACTTTAGGGGTTTTGCTTGGTGAGGGTTTTTTCGTTTGTTTTGTTGTTGTTTTGGGGTTTTTTGTTTTGGGTTTTGCTTGTTTGTTTTTTTCCTCCTGTCATCATGACATTGAGAAATAGAAAGGATTTGTAAGGTAAATATACTCAAAATTGGAATCAGAATTCTTATGTCTCTTATGAAAGTTTAGAGTAACTTAAATTTAAGTGTCCAATTTCTAGTCACAAGTAATGACATTTAAACCTCTGTAGGAAATGCAATCCCCGTGCTGATGTCACCCTCTGGTTTATGATTTGACTGCTTTTGTTTCTGGGCAAGCACTTGAGAGTTTTGCTAGTGAAGTGATGATTTACTGGTGAGAATCCCTGGATGGTCACACCTGCTGTATGTAACTGGCTGCAGCCTAAGGCACTGGGAGAGCCACCCTCGGCTGCCGCTTGCCAAGCTGCTGCTGTCGAGGCTGTTTGTTGTACCTGGTCCATCCCATCAAGCAATGCAAGGTAACAGAGAACTGGTCTGAATTTTTATTTTCGGGGGTTTGCCAGTTTGGGACAAACAGCTTGTAAATAGAGTGGTTTTGTTCTGGTCGGTCAAGAGAGCAGTGGGAGGGTTATTAGGGCACTGCTGGTGTCTTATTGCAGTGAAGCTCATGATCCTCCAAATGCCTGAGCGTACAAACAGCTTTGGAAAATCTTCCATCTAGTCGGAGAGTAGGTTGCTGTCGCTTCCTCCAGTGAGCGTGCAGCATCTTCTCTCCTGTAAAGAAGTGGGGTAAAGAAGTAGCTGCTGCTTTGGAGGCAGACATATCAACTCTTCTTGGCCTTCACCTGAAAGCTGTCATAAGAGGAGACTCTTCGTTAAAATTCTGACCTTTTGGTTCCTTTATAATGTGCAACAAATGTGTTTCATGTAGGTTTCCATGTAAATCTCAGATGAGAATGAGGTTCTGCAAATGAGCCACAGATCTGGATATGGCACTCTCTGCTATTGTTACTTCTGCTCATGTGGTTTTTTCTCTGTAAAGGAGCAGTTTTCCTCTCTTTGTTTCTTGGAAAAGTCAGCACATGTGCGTTACTGTGCCACTTGCCAGAGGCAGTGGTTGGCATTCTCTGGGCTGAAGAGCTGACAGAGCTGTGAGCAACAGCACTGGCTTGGAGATAGACATCAGGGAGCAGGGGCATAGGTGTGGGAAACCTGATGCGTAGCTCCATGCTGTGAAGGCATTCATAAATTTTGTGAGCATTTGTGCCCCTTAAAATAGCTGTTTCACCTTAGTCTTTTGGATGTGGCACTAGTTTTCCCTTTCATGGGCACCACCAGACTCTATCTCAAAGTGGAGCAGCGCAGCGTGGCAGAGATTACAAAGCATGTTGCGTTTTGCAAATGCATTAGTGCTTGCAAGGAGGCTTTTTCTGGAGATTATGTAAAATGCGTGACAATTACAACAGATGGCTTCTATTATTTAAAATGTGCAGCTCTTAAGAGTAACTTTTCAAGGTGCTGGTGAGATGTGTCTTAGCAAGGAGACTGATTTGAAGATAACCAGCTCTCCACAGTAGAAGTAAATGACACCTGATGACCAGATCACCTAGCAGAGAAATCTTTAGCAACAGGAGGAAACTTGTTCTGCTTCTACCTTGGCAAGGCAGTAGCTAAAAGAAGAGGTTATCTTCTTCCTCTATCTTCTTCTCCCAACTATTTGTCCCCATCCTGAACTTTCTTGTCCTCTCAGGGCTCAGCTCTGCTCTTCTTGCAGAGCGCTGCCATCTTTCAGGAGGGCTGCAGCTGGCACATACAGCATCTCCCAGGCAACAAATGATCTTAGTTTTGTTTTGGACCACAGGCAAGCAGCTCTTGGGATGGTAACCTGAGACAATTTGTCTTTGCCAGGATTCAGTCCTTCCCCAGATTTAGAAGCTGCTCACATGCTGCAGGCTGCAGAGCTGTAATGGCCTTTGCTTGCAAGGGACACCAGCAGCTGTACGAAGTGCTTTGAAGGGAGAATGTCCTTATTCTTGTGCAGTCAGCGCGGGGGAGAGGCCCACGGGTCACGATGGCGATGGGAGAGAGTGTGTGGCACACAGGTGTTATTGCAGTGTCTCCCTGTCACCTTGCTGGCACTCCCTTCACCCTGCTGATTTTGCCTGTGCTTGGAGGTCCCCAAAAGGCACAGAACTGCCAGGGTGACAAGGCATATTGCCTTTCTCAGTCAGTGTATCTGCTTATGTGCAGGAAACCAACTGCAAATGCTCATGTGTGGGAGAAAATCAAATCAGAAAAGAGACTATTTTGACCAGATTTGGTGAAAAGGTTCACATCGCCCTTCAAATAATAGGCATGCATTAAATTAAATAAAATGTTTCTGCTTTATATGGCTTTTCCTGCTACTGTAAGTCAAAATTGCTTTGTTTATTAAAAAAAAAAAAGTTGAGCAGAGCCTTTATCAGCAAAAGAGCTGCCAGGGTTTCTGGAGAAGACAAGTGATTGAGCTCAGACCACACAGGTTTGCTTTTCAGCATGTGAACACAAAACGTGCGTTGTGTGACTGCATCTGTCCTGTGAGTGCTTGTTTGGGAGCCAGCTCGAAGCAGTCCCTTGATCACCTTTATGTGTGAAAGGGAGGTATATAATCTCATACATACTTTTTTTTTTTAGGTACTGCAAAAAGCTTTGTAAACACTAACTTAAGTATCACCTTGGAGATAAGAGGGGCTTCATCCTCAATTTAAAAAGCAGCTGCATGTAAAGGAAAGAAAAGTGAAAACTACAGCATAAGGATAGAATTGTAAGAGAACTTCAGGGAAATAGAAGGGCATTCCATTATTTTGTAGCAATACCTGTAGTGAGATGCACAGACCCCAAGAACTACAGCAGTCAGATTATTTTTTCTGCATATGGGCTGTGATGTCTGTTTGAATTGCAGGATTCTTGTGTATTGAGCAGATCTAAGATGAAGGTAAATTGGCCTCAGTGTGCAGTTAGTCATTTCCTGTCATGCTTTCATGTTTGAATTCTAGTGTGCTGGGTATGACCTATATTTCATGGGGCAAAAAGGTTTTGAAATGCTGTTGCCCGAGTCCTGGGTTTCTGCAGTTGGAAAAGCAGGGCACTGGCATGGCTATGGGCCAGTTTTGCTGGGTTTCAAGGGCATAAATCAATTCAGTCCAAAATTAAACTTTCATTGGTAGATTATAATCCTCACAACATGTTTCTTCCTCGGTTTTATATGGCTGATGACTATCTTCAGGGTTTGTTTTGTGTTCCTGTATTACTGTTTATTGCCAGTAGGATGATGGTTAACGTACGGTCTGCTCGGTATGTCCGAGAAAGGCCTGTTAAGCGCTGCACAAACACTAAGTTTCTCATTCTTGCCCAATTTTGTAGTCAAAAGAGGAAAACTAAAGGAACTTGTCAATTTGACATTGGCAGACTCTGATGATGTGATTTGTCAAGCACCCACGAGCCTGTTTGCCAGGGCTGCTGAGGGTGGGACGCCGCGGGCAGATGGGAGCTGCGTGCGTTCCGTGGCGGGGGGTGGTGTGAGCTGATGGTGCAGCCTCTGCCCTGGCACTGCGAGTGATGCTGCTGGGTTGGCGTTACACCGGCAGGCTGGCACCAACGAGGAAAGCCTGAAGATTGTGTGTGCTTGCTTTCAGTACACGGTCCAGTATTTTTGCTATCGCTGTCACCACCCTTCTCTCTTAAATGGGAAGGCCAACGTGCTTGAGAGAGGGGAACAATTGCACGCCTGTACCTTGCTCCTTTTTCAGAAATGATACAAGCAGCCATTTCCCCAGACCGTGACTCCTGCTCCTCTGGTCACACCAAAGCTCCTGTGATCAGTCACACTCCCTGAAACTTGGCTCCTCATCTTTCTTCCTATTATGGTCACCCTGGCCATGTCCGCAGCTGCTGCCCTGCAGCCAGGCACCAGCCTCAGCAGCAGGCTCGTGGGGTGCAAGCCATCGCTGCCCGCAGGCTCCTGCTTGGCCGGTGTTGCTTGTAGCAGGAGAAGGTACCTGTGATGTGGAGCTTGGGCCAGGCTGGCTGTCTTCTCCCAACCCTCTTCAAAGACTGGTCAGAACCTCTTCTGGCATGTTTTTAAGCCACAGGTCTCTTAACCGTGTGGTAAAAGGGACTTCTGGCTGGGGAGAAGTTTCTGATGTGTTCGTATCTTACTCCTCTGCTCTTGGATTTTCTCCTTCAGTTAAGTGGTCTGAGTCATGATGGGTCCAAACTGCCCAAATGGTTTCAATTCCTGGCTTCCTGTTGAGTGTGCAGAATTTGCTTACTTTGTATACATTTTGAGTAAGATTAACAAATGATCTCTTGAGCAAACATTCAGCTTTAATGTCAGCAGAATGACACAGGCTGCTTGTTCTGAATGTGTCCTAACAGCTCTGCTGCTGTGAGCTGTGCCCTCTGAAGAGGGTGGGTTTTGTTCAGAACCTGAAATAGTTAATTAGTCATTACACATGTTTATTAATTTTTTTTTTAACACTGAAATCTTTCTCTTTCTTTCTGGGCAGAGTTTTTCATGTTACAGTTGCATAGTAGGGGTTCTTAAGCTTCTTTCACTATCCCTGGCAGCATTAACTTTCCCTAAAGAAAAAAAATCTAGAGCAAGGGCTGAATTGTTGGTTGCTTTTCTCCCTGTCAGACTGCACTCTGCTGTCCCTCTGTTGGGGTTTTGGAAGATGGGTAGAAACAGTGAAGATGAGCACCCATGGGAAGCCTGGCATTTCCCACTGGTGGTGTTTGACTAGATCTTCTGTTTCTCTTCCTCCAAACCACGTATCTTCGTGCTCACCATGTGGATGCTTCACCTCACAGCAGGATTCACGGGACCTGCTTGGAAAGGAGGGATGTGGGGAGGAAAGGGACAGAAGTAGCTGAAAAGCAAATGCAAAGCAGGTCTTGGCCACAAAAAAATTAGTTTGAATCTCAGATGGGCGAACCCGCCTGGTTTTCCACTGTAGCATGGAAAATTGGATTCCCCTGCAACTGCGGCCTCATTAAAAAGAGATTCTTTCTTTAAAGGGTAGAGAAAGGACAAAAGTCCCAGCGCGCACAAATACTACTGTAGAGCTTTTTCCCGTTACCTTGTATGGGGATGCTGCCCTGTGAGAGCCTGACTTACTAGCAGCAGGTTTTCCTTTCACATCGGAAAAGATTTGTGTAATGCTTCCTTATCTTAGCAAGAAAGAATAAGGAATTTAGCACTAGAGGAAAAAGGTCTATGAACTCACTGGTGTTTTGAAACCAGAGCAGAGGTTTGGAGTTCCTTGAGACCCTGAACTTTGACAGCCCGTCATCCCCTGGCCACAGGCATAACAGCTCACGGCCGGGGGGTGTCGAGGTTCCTTGCAGACCCAGACATGTCCATGGGAGGATCTGTAAGCACAGCAAGGCCAAAGCTATTTCCATGTGCATATAGCTGACTCTGCATGTGGCCTCTGAGGTTCATTGGCCTTCCTGAGAGACCTGGCCAATCATTTATGTTCATTCAAAAACTGAATTTAAAAAAATCATTGCTGCTTTCCAGATCTTGTGAGTATATCTGGTCTGGCAGAATTCGGCAGGTACTTAGACCAGGCATCAGATCTTCCTGTGCTCTCCTTGGACTTGTGACCTTGCTCTTCAGCCTCTCCTCTCTGTGAGAGGCTGCTTTTCGGTAGGACTGGGTTTCATGTACCTGCCCCAGCAGCACCATCCCGGAACCCTCCTGCTCCTGAGCCATCTGTAGAGGGGCTTGGGCTTGAAGGCAGCTCGGAGGCTATATCCAGGGGCAGGAAGTGACTCAGTGGCGCTGTGAGCCGGCAGGTAAGGGCTTGATGCAACACTGCTCCTGAGGGTGCTCTGTGCAAGCTGGGCTGCCCTGATGAAGCACTTGGGACCTTCCTGGGCAAGGTGCCTCCAGCCTCTCGCCTGAAGGTAGGGTCTCCTTTAACAGCAGATGGGCAATGTTCCCACTGTGCCAGGTTTACAGACACGTTCATGGGTTTGGGAGCAGGGCAAGAAGGTACAGACAGAGGCAGCGACATGAGGAGATGTGGAGAAACCTGCACAGCATCCCATGGAGCTGGCCCCAGCCACCCCCTGAGAGCCTGAGCTGGCTGTGCTGGGCCCTGGCTGTGGTGCAAAGTGACCCTGAGCAATCTGCAGAAGCAGTGTCAGGAAATGTGGACTGAAAACATTCCCAGCCTAATGGAGGGGCTGGAGCTGCTCCTCTCAGCAAGCAGCTGGTTTCCCTTTTAGGGTCAGTGGCAGCCAGAAACAATTTCATGCAGATTCCAGGACCCATAATGGTTCTAGAAAGCCAACTGGAACAAAAAGTGTTCTTCTCTGCTGACCTTGGAGCATGTTGAGGACCATCTTTCAAAGTCTTGTCCCTGGACGGTTTCATCCTTACATGGGGAACGCTTGCTTGTCCCAGCGAGGTTGTGCTTTCTCTTCTGCACGTCTGTTTAGGTGTGAACCCCAGCTGCACGAGTTGCGTGCAGAGCAGCCCAGGGGAGAAGAGAACCTGACAGGCAGTAAAAGACAGGTCTGTTCCCGTGTCCTGGAAAGATTGCTTCCCTAGGAATAGCCTTATGGACTGCTCTAGGATCACTTCGTGGAGCAGCTGGTTGTGACCTGACAACAAATGGGTGTGGAGTTACAAGGGTTATAGATTCTCCATATACACGACATGTGTCGCTGAAGGAGTTCACTGTAGCAGGAATCATCTCAAAAGGCTGGTTAAACTCTTAAGTGATCGTGTGCAGCAGAAAGCCTAGCCCTGGACACCCTGTATTGGCTCCTTTACATAACAGGTCCCTTGTTTGACACTAAAATTAATGTAATAGTCTCCTGGGGCTGTTGCTAAGCCATCTGTGTCACTGTGGACAATGACACCGGGGTGGTGTGAGGTGCATGTTACTCTCTAATTAGAAAGTGGACTCTGCTGTGCGCCCTTCACAAATTGCTGACCTTTCTCATACGTGAAACTATTCTGAGCTCTGTTCCAGACTGATCAGATTTGCATCCCAGAGCACTTTAAATATTGTTTGTGAGAGGAGCTCTTGTTCCCAAAGCTGTTCGTGAACACAGGAGAGGAACCAAACTTCCTTTCCTGCATGAGCACAACTCTATCTGTCAAGGAGAAAGGGCAGGCAGCTGGCAGGCATAGCTCTGTTGTTTATTTTTGCCCTCAGCCAGCCATCAAGACAGCTGAGAGGATACCCTGCATCCAGCTCAAGCGTCCCCACATATGAGGGACCTGCGTCAGTAGGCCTTGTCCCACGGGGACCGCAGCCATCTGGTGATGGGGGAGCAAACACTCGCTTTTCAGCTGGAATCCCATCATTTCAGGGCAGCACCTTGGCTGGTATGTGCAGGCGCTGCTTACATCAGCCTAGCGCGCAGCTGATGTTGACAGGGTGTGCAGGCTGCAGACTAGAAGCACATGCTAATTAGCACGCATAGTGACTGCCTAGATTGTGCCTTCTGAGCCTCATTTAAATGCTTATTTAATGCATTTTTAAGCTCCAGCTCTTTTCTTCGTGAATGAAGACAATTTCCAGGTTCCTCATTGCAATCCCTGTAAGAGTTGTGGGGTTTTGTACTATTTCTTTTGCTCTCTTTTGTCCCACCTTCCTCTTCTCCATGAACTTGGTCTCCAGCAGTGCCATGTTCTCAGGGGTGAATATGCAGTTTGCTTTGGCGTTGGGTGGGGCTTTGACGCCCCAGCACTGCATGTGAGACCGGAACAAAGACAGCAAACGGCTTATCTAAGATAAATAACCCTGAGCAAACTTCCTGGGCCTGTGCTTTTTTCTGTGGAAAAGGCAGTGCAGAGTCTGATCCCATTCATGCTCAGAGCAGCCTCGGCCACATGCTGCTCCAGGGACTTGCTCTGCTGGCAGTTGCTGCATGCGCCAGCCCGCTCGGACCCTGCAGCCCGGGGAGCAAGAGCTTGGCTCACGCAACCTGCAACAGGCTTTGGGTAGAGACCCTGCAAAGCAGAGGCAAGCATGGCCCACTGCTTTAGGGTCATCCTCGGTATAGCATTTTCAGAGGGTTTTTTTCAGAGTTTCTATGGTTTTCACTTCTGCAGTTGCTCCATGTTGCATGCCCTGCAGTGAACGTGAAGCTGTGGGACACCCACCAACACTGGCTGGGGGTCCTGGTGGGCTCAGGATTGCCAGCAGCCCTTGGTGGTAGAGGAGAGGAGGACTGTCCCTACCAGGAGCCAGGGTGGCAAACAGCATTTGGGATGAAAATGTTCCTGTCCTGTCACGTTTTGGTTGTTTTTTTTAGTCCCTGTTTCAATCATGATGGTAGCTCAGCATCCCCAGGGGAGCTGGGCTTGCCTGGGCAGTGCCACAGCCCTGAGGTCTTGCTGTGGAGCTGGTGCTGTCACCCGTAGCTCTCCTGTGGTCTGATGACTGGCACTGTGTCTCAAGGATGCACATGGGGACAGGGGATGGTTCATACTCAGGGCAGCAACACCGGCCCCATTGGGGTGTTTCATGGTGCAGGGGTGTGAGAGCCCCAGCAGTCCTTGGTGGGTTCATCCTACCCACCTTCTGCCCCTGCAACACGAGAAAATGCTGTCCCTCATGTTGAGTTTAGAGAGTGGGGCGCTCAGTGCTCAAGAGGATGAGTCTGTGTTACTGGTAAAACCCAAGGCTTCTCTGTCCAAGTTGGTTTTCCTTCCCAGGCATTTTCTGATGTCCTCTGACCCTGTATGCCAGGGCCATATTGCAGAGATAAAGTGCAGCCCATTGAGCAAACATGGCAGCACCACAGCTCCCAGGGTAGGAGTGCTCATTAGAGGCCCTTTTATTGCAGACACACCTTGGAAAGTTCCCTTCAACGAGGCTGGGAGGAGGAGGGTTATTACTTTGCCAGAGAGAAAGGTCCCAGGAGGCTTCAGGGAGTGAAGGCAAGTGGGGCAGCAGAGGAGGAGGTGGTGGGTGAGGAGCGGTCAGGAGCCGTGCGGGGTGTCGGGGGATGCAGGTGCTGCTGGCTGGCTGGGTGAGCACATCACAGGGTGCCCCAGAGGGAAGGGGTGCTGGGGAGACAGCCCAGGCTGGGGGCAGAGCTGGGGCAGCAGGTCCTGTTTGGCACCCTGGTACCCGCCGGGCTTGGCGGAGCTCGCAGGTGCACGCTGGGGAGCTGCTGCCACAGGCACACGTGCCAGCCTGCCGTGCTGGGGGGCACAGGGTGGGCAGCAGGCAGCGGCCAGGCAGCAGCTGGGTAAAAAGAGTCTCTGAAAAGGGACTTTGTTCTCCTTCTGTTGGTCACGTAGCCATGTGGGAACACTAGATTTATTCACCGTCAGTCCTATCAGCACATACCAGGCTTGACAACAGCTGGGAGCTGTGGCTTGACCAAGAATAGCCCTGGGGAGCTCACTGTGAGTCAGAGCTGTCTGGGTCAGCTCCTGCCCTAGAGGCTGCCTCCCAGCCCAAGGGGAGCCTGAGAAGGGGGTTGCAGAGGCTGACAGTGAGCTCCCTGCCCCATTCAGTGCTAAACTCTAGATTGAGCCATAATACCTCTTTCTGAAGTGGGTGGATTCATGAAGAAAACTGCAGCGTGTTGCGCTCTGCAGCTGACTGCTGCAATGTAATTCCTTGGGCTTGTCTACACTTGACAGCAACCTGTATTAAAGAAGGGTGTGATTTTTGCAAGTGGAAAACTCCATATTTAGGAATAACCAGGTTAAACCAAGCAGAAGGAAGATACTCTTGTTCTGGAGTTAGTGCTCCAAAGAAAGTGAAATAGTTCCACTAACCTCTTGTCTGAGAGGGAGCAAGGGGCAATGAGAGATGTCTGATCTGCATTCAGAACCCCAAAACCTCTATTGCTTGTAAAACACGCACCCTCCCCAACACTTTCTCCCTGAAAAGTGTTTGTAGTTGGAGCAACATGTACAGAATGGTTTGCTGGGATGTAGGTTCACAGCCAGGCACAGTGTGAGGTGCCTTATTTCTGCTTCCCTGTGGAGCAGCTGCTTTAAACTTCTGGAGAAGTTCCAGAGTTTGAAGTGCTGACAGCCCCATTGGACAGAGCATCAGCTCACAGGCTCAGGAGGAATTTTGCCATTGGTCCAGGGCTGTGCTGATGGCTGATAGTGGGTCTCTGAAGTGCTGCTTGGTAGACAGATCTCCCTCGAGGTGTCTGGCTCTCTGATGAAGCAGTGGATGTGCACCCACATGGCATATGCGTGGTCCTGTTTTCAGTGCCAAATCAAAACTTTTCTCCTTTGATTCTCATTTACACTTTGCTTCCCAGCAAGGAGGCAGACAGCGAGAAGCTCAACTGCGTGCTTACATGTCTTGGTTTCTCTGAGCGGTGCCTTGAACTTGAGTATAAACCTGAAGCAGAATTCACCCCAGCCCCTGGCTGCGCGCAGGCTTTCTTGGAAGTGTGTACAGCCTCAGAGCAGGTGCAGCAGCGCGGGTCCCTGTCCTGCCCTGACAGCAGCTGCTCGCTGGCTCAACTGCAGGGTTCATGGTCCTTGCCCTCTGGAGATGGCAGGACTCCGCAGGGACGTCTCGGGCAGTGTAAGCTGACGCTGACCCAGCATCTTGCTGATCTCGTAGCAGGTGAAGGAAACCCTCAGCCTGGCACCATGACAGAGTGCTTTGACTGCGACAACTGCAAGGAGTCCTTGTATGGGCGCAAATACATCCAGATGGACAACGGCCCGTACTGCATCCCCTGCTATGACGCTCACTTTGCCAACACCTGTGATGAGTGCAAAGAGCTGATCGGCCACGACTGCAGAGTGAGTATGGGACCCTGTGGCCGGGCAGGGCAGTCCCCGGGGTGATGAGTCCCTTCCTTATCTTGGCTGTCCTCCCCAGGAGCTGTACTACGAGGATCGCCATTACCATGAGCACTGCTTCCGTTGCTTCCGCTGTGACCGCTCTCTGGCTGATGAGCCGTTCACCTGCCAAGGCGAGGAACTGCTGTGCAATGACTGCTACTGCAGCGAGTTCTCCTCCAAATGCATTGCCTGTGAGAAGACAGTCATGCCAGGTAGGAGCAGGTAGACTCGAGCCCTGCAGTTTGTTCCTGGTCCCAGTGGTATCAGGCAGCAAGGAAGAGATGAATTTCTGCTCTCCTGCCTCGTTGTCACAGCTCAGAGTGGGCCAGGCGCTCCACTCATCTGGCAGGACAGCGGGATCCTGAGCTGCAGTCACCACAGTACCCCTGTCTGTCTGTTCCCTGAGCTGGGGAGGACATAACAAAGGGTTTCTTGGGTGCTTTCTGGTGTGTGCTGACTAGAAGAGAAGGAATGACTGAAGGTGTGTGAGCGTCTCTGGAGATGGCCTGAGGCAAAGGAGTGTCTTTGCTTGGCCACTCTGGCACCATCTTCAGATGTAGGTTACAACAGGCATCCCTGCCACAGCCTGTGTGCCGGTGCTGGGGGCATGTTCCTGCAGCCCTCCCCATGCAGCTGTGGGGTGGGCCTGGGGCTTTCCTCCTCCAGCTGCCTACGGTCCTGCACTGCCTTGGGAAGGGCAGGCATAGAGCTGGGTGTGCAGGACCACAGTTTATCCTGCACAGCCTCCCGTGTCCTGTGTGCTGCTCCCTCCTGTCACTGTGTCTCTCTGCAGGATCCCGTAAGCTGGAGTACAACGGCCAAACCTGGCATGAGCATTGCTTCATATGCAGCAGCTGCCAGCAGCCCATTGGGTCACGGTCCTTCATCCCAGACAAGAAGGATTATTACTGTGTCCCCTGTTATGAGAGCAAGTTCGCTCCTCGCTGCACTCGCTGCAAAAAGGTACATCTGGCCTGACAGCACAAAGGCCCTGTGTTGTCTGACCCAGATGTGTTTCCACTCCTGTCTGAGCCCCCCAGAGAAGGGTTCAGGCACCAGTACCCCAACGAGCTGCTGATTGTGCACTGCGGCCTGTTTCCATGTGCCAGTGTGTCACCAGTGTATGCTGTCTTCCTGCAGACCCTGACCAAGGGAGGAGTAACTTACCGGGATGAGCCATGGCACAAGGAGTGTTTTGTCTGCACGGGCTGCAAGACGCCCCTGGCTGGCCAGCAGTTCACCTCCCAGGATGACAACCCGTACTGCATCAAGTGCTTCGGGAATCTCTATGCCAAGAAGTGCAGTGCCTGCACAAAGCCCATTACAGGTGAGCAGAATGGCCCTGGCCAACTTGCTTTTTGGCAGAGCATGGCTTGGCCTACCTGCCCTGTTTCCAGACATGCAGTGGCTTCTCTATCTGAAGCTGCCCTCTCAAGTGCATCTATGACCCAGGCCCATATGATGCTTGTACACATCTTCACCATGCAGTCTTGCTTAAGTGTCTGGAGACACTTTAGACCTCCTGAGGACAAATGCTGGGGAGTGTGAGGTGCCCTCAGGCATGTCTCCCAGAGAAAAAACCACAGGGAACCCTGTAAGAGAGGATCTCTTTGTTGCAGTGGTCTTAGGGCTACTTGTGTCCCTTCACCTGCATCTTTCAAAGTGGTGAACTGCGGGAGGAATTCACTCTGCCTAGGGGTAAAGGTTCTCAAAATGATCCTTCATAGCATGATCTCATGTCTCTAGCTTACCACATTTGAGGCTGGTTGCCATGTCCATTGCTGACAGACAGGGAAAGACAGAGGCTTCCAGCCATAGCAGGAGAAGAAACTGCTGCAGGGGAGTCTGGACTTGTCATACTGGCCTAAGACAGGGGAAGCAGGGGGTTCTGTTCTGCAGAAACCTCTGAGAGAGTCCAGCCTCCTTCCTGTTCTCTCCCACTTGACCTTTCCCTTTGCAACTCATGTCTCTTGCTGCTGGGAAGGCAGGCAAAGCCATGAATCAGCTGGTGACTCAGAGGATGACTCCAGCTGAGGACAGGGCAGCTCCAGGGCACCCCGTTTCCCATCTGGCCCTTATCAGGTTGTCACAGTCTAGGGGAGAAGGGTGTCGCAGCCCACAAGTCCAACCACTGCCAGCAGAGGAAGGAAGCTGCCCACACAGCCTCTGCAAGAGATGGGGCCTGGGCTGGTGGCAAGAGGGCTCTTCCCAGCATTTCACTGTCCTGGAAGAAGCTGCTCCAGACAGTGCTGCCAGGAGCTCCTGGCAACCCCCACAGTCACTGTGATAGTGCAGCTTTGCTCCCTGCTCCTCTTTGGGAGAAAATGGCAATTCTGGTCCAAGGATCTCAAACCCACAAAGTCTGGTGTGAAATCTTTTTGGTCCTCTTGCCCCCCAAGAGCAGAGATTCGTATTTCAGGTGTATTCGATACTGGAGGGTGCTGGGTACCACAGTGCAGCACTGTGTGTGAAGCCCTGCCTTGGAGATGAGCGGGCCAAGACTTGGTCTGTGTGGGATCTCATCCCAGCTTCCCCAGGGGTCCTAATGCTGCTGCACTCTGTCCCTCCCACAGGCTTTGGTGGTGGTAAATATGTCTCCTTTGAGGACCGTCACTGGCACCATAATTGCTTTAACTGTGCCCGCTGCAACACCTCACTGGTTGGGAAAGGCTTCATCCCTGACAACGATGACATCTTGTGCCGTGACTGCAGCAGCGACCTATGAGCCTGGGAGGACACCGTGGGGCAGGGGCTTTCTCTCTTCCTCAGGTCTTTGTGCCAGATACCCCAGCAATATTTCAGGGGCAGGGCACAAGGCACAGGAGATAGGGGCTGACCCTGAACTGCAGTGTGTTCAGGGGGTTCCTGTGCCCCTCCCTGAAGGCTAGAGTACGCTATGCTATGGCTCTGTGCAGAGTCAAAGCTAAATAAAGTTTAAAAAGGAGCTTTAAGACCCTCTATTATTTACTCTTTCCTTTTGCTTTCTGTCTGACCAGGCACGAGCTGAGCCCAGGGCCCCAGCTGAGCAAAGGGCAGCAGCTTCAGCACTGGGCTGCTGGACTCGCACGCTGGCAGCATGCATCTGCTCCCCTGGCACAGCGCTGACTTTTCTGTTTGCCCATGTGCTTCCCTTGCTCTAAGTGATACAAGGCAGCAGCTCCTGGTCGCTGCAGCTCAGCCGCTCTGGCCTGGGTAGCGCGTGGCTTTGCAGCACCATTTCCATACGTGTGGCTGACCTGTGGTGACCAGGGCATGAGGAGTGCTCTGTGCCCTGCTTGGGAGTTCTGAGGCCAACAGGCTGGAATGTGGTCAGGAGAAGAGCATGTGTCCTGCCAGATGAGCTTCACCTCTGTATTTCTGTAGCCACCTCACCGTTTGTGGGCCAGACCCTTTGCTCTGCACGGCTGTGTGGGAGGTGCTCTCACTCAGACATGGATCAGGAGCTCAAATCACTTGCAGGCATGGGGTGTTCTGCCCCCCCCTCCCCCCCTGCCCCTTTCCTGCCCCTTTCCTGCCTATCTGTGCCATGATCTCCTGCACCTGCTCTGCGGTGCCTGAGCTGGAGCTGGTGCGTACTGGCCAACTGCCGGTCCGCCCTGCGATGCGTCTGGCTGAGCCCTGGAGAAGGGCATGCTGAAGGCTGAGAGCACTGAGGGCTTTATTCAGTCTCTGTCCCTCATGGGGAACCTTGGGACAGGGGCTGCTGCACTGAGCCCAGCCACCAGCTGCACAGGTAACACCAAAGACATTCTGTTAAGTCAGGGAGGGAAGCGTTGCCCGCAGACTGGAGCTGTGCTGGGAGCACTGGATGGGAGGGCCTGGGGGGAGTGCAGGGCTCCAGCGCAGAGGTCAGCTGAGGGGGCAGTTGGGATGTCCACAATCTGCTTCTGCAAGGGCTGAGTGTCCCCCCTGCCAGGCTCCCCCCAGCCACACTCATCCCTCACTGTGTCCCAAACAAGAAACAAAGCAAAGGTGGAACCTGGGCTACCTTGAGGAGGGGCTTTGCATCTCCCAAGTCATTGTTTTGTCCCTAATGGTGCAAAATAGGACATCTTCAGCCATCCCAGATTCACACAAGGGCTTGAGCCGTCCTTGCCTGATCACTGAGCTGGCTCTGGGACCCACTGAGGCCCCTCTGCAGTGGGATGCTCATGTCTGCCTTGTTTCTACATCCCTTTTGCATCTGTCTTGCTGGGACACTTATGCTGACCCTGCTTTCCTGCTTAGACACCCACGTGCTTTTCTGAAAGCATCTTGTGTTATTTCTTTTTCCTTCTATACTCTTTTTGTCATGAATACCTGTAATGTTGTAACCAGCAGTGGGATGAAGGGGCTATCCCCCCCCGGCTTCACTTAGGAACAGAAAATGTTATGCATGTTGACTTGTTATTAACTCTGTACGAAAATCCTTGCTGAATCCTCATTTGAAAGCTTTGATGCAGGCAAATTGGAGTTTGTGTGTTTGCTGTTCTGAGGAGCTTGGAGCAGTCTCTAGAAGGAAGTGTCCTAAACCTCAGCCTCCTCTGTATTCCTATGGCTTTATATAATAAACCGTTTTAGTGATGCTTGCGCTCTCATGTGTTTCTTGAACAGCAGGCACAGGTCAGGGCGCTGCTGAAGTTGGTGTTGGGGCTCTGTGCTCAGCCTTGTCTTTACCCCTGGACCATGATCCCTGCAGTGCTCCTGCCTCCCACTCCCTAGACCACAAGCCCAGCATCAGCTGGACCAGTCCTGTGGGTTATGGCAGAGGAACAGCAGCCACCTCGTCCTGCTGTGTGGCTGCAGGGGGTTCCTGGGGCGAGGGCTGGCTGCCTGGGCATGCTGTCTGTCCAGGCACGCTGTTCTGCAGGACAGGCCTCAGCAGCAGCCAGGGTGCTGCTCTGCTGTGAGAGCTGGTCTGGATCACTGTGATGTGGGATTGTATCCCACGTGCTTCATTCCCCCTGTGATCTGTGCTCCCAGTCCACACACACAGGCTCCCGGGAGGAGGTTTGGTGGCGAAGTCTACAGTCAGGGTAACAGGGGTCTCCTCCTGGCAGTCTTCCCCACAGCAGTGCATGCTCATTACTCACTTTTATCAGCTGGGGAGCTGTTTATTCCCCTAACATCTGAAACCGTTTTCCACAGATTCCTTTACATTTACTAAGAGCTGCCCTGACTTCCTCTGGGCTGGCCTGCCCTGGCTCCAGCACCCTGCTCCACTGCCCCTGCCCAGGGGCTTGGCTCCTCAGGGTGCTGCTCGGCTGCAGGATGGGTGCAGCGCATGGGGCCCTGTGGGACCACAGCACGGGCTCTGTGCATGCGCGTTCCTGCCTCCTTCAAAGGCTCCTGCTCTGGTGGTAAACGGTGTTTTTCAAGTAAGATTATTGTTGCTGTTGCTGTGACCTGTGCTGGGCTCTGGTTTTGCTGCTGGTTGGCCTCAAAGGGTGAGCAAGCAGCTCCAGCCCGGGAGGTTTCCAGCTGAGCCCATCCTCCAGCAGAAACATCACAAACCCTTGTTTCTGCAGTGCGGTTTCCAGGGATCAACCACAAAAGGTTTCTGTACAAAGGGCCCCCGGGCTCCTCTTTCAGTCTGCCTCAAGAGCCTCACGTTTTTAGCCAAAAAAGGAAATGACCCAGCTGCATATAGCACTGGAACATCTGGATTTTATCCCTGTCATGAATGGGTCATGGTTATGCATGGCCTGGTGCCTAATTTACAGGAGGGGGAGGGTGATGTCATTCACAAACATCCCCCGAGACTCCCAGAGTGCAGGTCTAAAACAGTCATGAAAATATTATTAAGCACAGGCAAACAGTGCAGGGGGGAGAGCAGGGCCAGGGCTACTGCATGAGGTGAGGTGGGAGCAGAGAAAATCACTGGGAGTCCAGGGCAGCACTGGGGGTGTAGAAAGAGGCCCTGGCATTAACCAGACGTGTCCGAGCTGCACTTGCCTGCACTGCCAGCACAGGATCAAAGATGGTGTCTGCAGCCCCAATCGGCACAGCCAGGTCCAAGCTGCCGCCTGCACCAGTGCCAGTGAAGTCTCCCAAAAGGGCTGCCTGCCTGGGGCCAGGTCAAGTGCCTGGCTGAGAGCAGGGCCCTTTATGGGCTGGCTGGTGCAGCTGCAGGACTTGGGCAGGGATGGGGACAGGGACGTGATGTTCCCTGGTACCTGGAAGCTGCCTTGTGTGACAGCCCAGGGCATCAGAAGCAGCTTAGCTCAGTGGTCACAATGGCTGCTTGCTGCTGGCCTCACAGTGGTGCCCGTGCTGGGCACGTGCCAGCCGTGTGCTTCCTCCCCAGGAGACAGACACAGCTGCTCCTGGCTCAGGCTTGCCACAGGCAATGGTTTCACTTCCCAGGGGCTTGTCCTCTTTCCAGCCAAAGTTTCCCCCGGAGAACAGCTGAGCTGCTGCTGTGTCAGGTACAGTCTGCGTGCCAGCGATGTGTGCTGGTGTCAAGAGCCGACTGGGGCTGTGTAGCTGGGGAGTGAGCTCTGCCTGTGGTTGGGCAAGAGGGAAGGACTAATTTCAGCTCCCAGCTGCCTGCTGGCATTTGCCCCTTCTCCAGCTGTAGCTGCGCACAGGTTCAGGCAGCATCGGATTATTGTGCTTGGAATGCCTAGTCTGAGCTTCCCAGACCGAGCATAGACCTGCCCTGGCTGCTCCTGCATCTCTCCGGGTCAGGAGGCTGTGCAGCTGCTGGAGCCTTGGGCTTGGCCCCACAGTGGTAACAAGCAGGTCTCCTGGGCTGGTGGGAGAGCCAGTGTTAAAGGGTGAATAGCTCTCTGTTGTCCCTAGTGTTCGGAGGTAGGGTTATAGACAGGCTGAGCTTCGCAGGCAACCTCTGAATACCCCTCCAGGTCTTTTTTGCTGTCCCCACCAGGCCAGGGCAGCACCAAGTGAAGGTCCTGGGGAGGCAGGGAAGGAGCTGTAGCTCAGCACAAGTAGGTTTGCTCGCATCATTCCACCTTTCCTCCCAGGAAAGCTGTGTAATGTCCCTCCTGGTCTGTCCCGCAGCCAGGGGAACAAAGGCTTCTGCTGCAGCACATGGCACGGGGGGGGCTGCAGGGGCTGTGCCGCTGCCCTGGGATGGGACAGCACCTCCTGGAGCAACCTGCTCCCACTGGAGCAAACCTTATCCCAGGTGTGCTGCCTTTTGGGGGGTGAGGAGGAGGGAGGTCACACAGGGGCTGGTCTTGTCCCACCTTGACCCTTCTAGCTCCAGCAGCCCAAAATAGAGAGGCCATGTGGCTGGATGGGACATTGACAGATTTCACCTCCTTCACTCTGCAGGGATGAAGTTTCATGCAAAGGGAAATGGAAGAACACTAAGTTCAGAATCTTATCTCCATTTTCATTTTTAGACAGGCATTCATTCGTGAGGAAGAAATGACATCCTCTGAGGCAGCCTGTAGTGCAAAAGAGTAATTAAAGACAGTATTGTTACCTTTGGTATCATTCTCTCCTCAGTGAATTGGGTGTTCCCAGGGCAGGATCACGTTTGTCTGCCATAATTAAGCCCAATTATTTTTGTTGTTGCTTTTGGGTTAAAGTAATTTATCATGCATGGTAGAAAAATATGAATAATTTATTTGTGAGTTAAAATTTAATTATAGCTTTGCATTTGGAAAAGTGGGTGCAAAGCACTGGCATGATCTCTCCTTGGCATTTAGGGTGTATCTGAAGAAGGCAATTAAAATCCAAGTGAAAGTGGAAGGCTGCAGCCACCACTCCTGTGGGAGGACTTCCACCAGGATCATGTCATTCAAGTGGAGTCATGTTTTTGAAGGCCTGACAGGCAGAAAGTCTGCACTTCCCAGGTACTGAGAGCAACAGCTCTGACAATGAAGGCAGAGTGAGGAGTGCGCAGTGCATCCTGCACGCCCCTTTCTTTCAGGCGTATTCCAGTTTGGACTCTGATTCATGACCGTGTAACGCTGCTGGAGCCTGTCAGCTCTGCCAGCCACTGGCATCCCACCCGCACGGGAGGCGGAGGGTTTTCTCCCCAGGGTGGGTGCAGGGTGCCCACCATGGGGCCCGGAGCTCTGCCTAGCTGTGATGAGCACAGGTGACAGGGACACCCAGCAGTGCCAAGCCTGGGCATTCCCTCCCTGACCTTGAGCCTGGCCGCAGGAGGTGGTTTTACAAGCCGTGTGCCATGGATGACACCCCTCAGGATTCCTTCACCTCAAGGCTGCTGCCTGGTGAGATGGGAACAGTTTCACCAGGTCTCCTGCTTTTGACTTTGCCTTTTCCACTTTGCCACTGTGTCTCAAGAAAGGTCATTGCGCCTTCAAGGCTGGGGTCAGTCCTGACCCTAAACCTAATGCCAGCATCTTGGGGCAGTCTGTGTCACCAAATATGGTCCGTGCTGGGGAGAGCCATGAGCAGGGCTGGAGGGGCTTGGATGGCAGCCAGTGGGAGGGTTCCTGCCTGCAGAACCCCCAGTGCTGCCCAGGTTGGCAGGGCTCCAGCAGGCAGGGGTCTGGCAGGCAGGGAGACCAGCATTCGCTTGGTGACTTGTCACTATCTGAGGATAATTTAAGCCAACGGCCTCATACAATGCAATGCTCTCCTTCACACCGATTTACTAGACTAGGAAGCACGAGCAATGGCCACGTTGGTGAGCCCCTGGTGAAAGCCATTGGCAGAGGACTCTGTACATGCAGCCAGCCCGTGTGCTCTGGCCACAGGGCTCTGCTTGCCCCTTGCTGGGGTTCCCTCTCCAGCCCCTGTTCTCTCTCAAACACCAGACTCAAGTCTCTTCCTGCAGAAAGGGCAGGAAGCACCCGGGAGGCGAGGCCCTGAGCCCTGCTGCTACATCTGCCACCTGTCCCCTGCTCCCAGGGTGACGCATGCAGGCTTTTGGAGCAACACCCTGTCCCCAGCCACCGTCTCAGGGAGCTGGGCTCGGCAGTGGGAGCCTGGCAGTGGAGCGGGGGCACAGCCCACACCCACCCACCCACCAAGATAGGGCTCCGGGGGCACAGCCAGCGCGCCCGTGTCCTCAGCAGTGAGGAGCACACCCTGTGCTTCCCGGCCTGTGCCACTGCAGCATGTTGAGCCTGTTAATAACAGCACTGGTGGAAATGGTGGAAAAAGGGGTGCCAGGGAACTTTGCAAGCCCCTCTGCAGGGTCCAGTGCCCAGATTCTGTCCAGGTCATGCTGTCGACACCTTTGGTTTTGTAGTTGCTTTTCTGGCACTTGCACAATGTTCTGTCTCTACCTGGCAACAGAGCAGCTGAATAGCTGCCGAGGCATCGGGGAGCTGCTCCGAGGCAGCTTCAGCTCCTCGAGCCTCCCCTGCTGTGGGCTCTGGCCCAAGCGCTGCCGTGGCTGCTGTGTGCGGGGTGGGCGCCCCGCGGCCTTGGGGCCGGTGACTTCCCCCAGCAGCTGCTCCCGGAGCCGAGGCCGCGGGCTCGGCCCCTGCTGCCGTTTCCCGCGCGGGCAGACGGGTCAGAGGCACCAAAGCCGCAGAGGCCGCAGCACGGGCCACGCGTGCGAAGGCGGCGGTGCCGGCGGGTGCAGAAACCCGCGCCCGGAGCGGCGCGGCACCGCCAGCAGCCATAGCGGGGCCAGCGGTGCCCGCTCAGCGCCCCGCGCCGCGGCCCTGCCCGGGCCACTCCCCGCGGCCACGGGGCCGCCCTTTTGCATCCCGGCGGCCCCCGGGGCCCGCCCTGCTCCGCCGGGTCTCGCGCAGCTGCCGCCGCGCTGGCAGCGCCGGGGCCGGAACCTCTGCGCGCGGCGCGGGGGCCCCCGGAGCCTTCCCCCGGGACACAGGCCAGGCCAGGCCGGAGCCTGGAGCGCGGCAGGGACCGGAAGTGAAGAGCGGCGGCTTCCGGCCGGGCGCGGGAGGATGGAGACCATCCTGGAGCAGCAGCGGCGGTACCATGAGGAGCGGGAGCGGCTCATGGATGTGATGGTGAAGGAGATGCTCACCAAGAAGTCCACGGTGCGTCCGGGGCCGCGGGGAGGGGGCGGGGGGAGCGGCAGCTGCTGCGGCGGCGGCTGTGGCTGGGACCCGGGCCTGCGCTAACCCCGCGCTAACCCAGCGCCTCTCCCCGCAGCTCCGCGACCAGATAAACTCGGACCACCGGACACGGGCCATGCAGGACGTGAGTGCAGCGGGGGTGGGGGCGGACGGCGGCCCGGGCAGGCCTGGGGTGGCCCCCACCGCGGGTCCCGGGAGGCAGGCCAGACTGTGCCCGGTGCCGCCGGAGCACCGAGGAACGAGTGGGTCTGGTTGCTGGTAATCTCCTGTGGCATCTGAGGCTTTCTTCTGGGTTTTTTTTAGAGGTACATGGAAGTGAGTGGCAACCTGAGAGACCTGTATGATGACAAGGATGGGTAAGTGTACAAACACCTCGTCTGGTGCGTGTCCCCCTGAACATCTACTGAATGCCTTTTGCAGATGAATATCTTGGGGACTCTTAAGTCAATTGTAAATACACAAAAAGTGACACTGCTATGTGAAACCAGGAAACAAGTTTTGGAGACTGAAAGGAGCAGGGCACAGATTGCTTGTGGGATATGTACACACTGGATACAGACATTCTACTGTTTGCTTTGTTTAAGTTGGGCGGGGAGGAGGCCCTGAGATCCCTTGGAGGTCCATAACTGGAGATCACAGCTTGTTCAGTGGGAAGTGTGTCCTGGAGCCTCAAGCTGTGAGGCTGGTGGGCTGTGAGATCTGATGTGGATTTATGAAGCTTTGCAGTCAGACTTACCTGAGTATTTTTGTGATTAAAATGCAGCACTAGACCTGGGAAAAGGCTGTATTAGTGTCTAGGTGTTTTCCTTTCCACTTGTAATTGGTCCTTTTCCATGAACTCGTAGCTTACGGAAAGAAGAACTCAGTGCCATTTCAGGGCCAAATGAATTTGCAGAATTCTACAACAGACTGAAACAAATTAAGGAATTTCACCGGAAGCACCCCAATGAGGCAAGTTGCTCTCTGCTTTGTAAGAGTGGATGATTTGTGATCTGTTGAACCCCATCCCTGCGATGATCAGACAAGTTCCCGTGAGAACGTGGTGAGATGCTGACCGTGTGTGCCGTGCGCTGCAGCTGAGCTGGCCTCTGGCAGTGCCTTTCTTGTGCTGGCTAAACTCAGACTTTGCACAAAATTAGCGGTGAAGAAATGCTTTGGAAACCTTTTCAGTTACCAGTTTTATTGTCTGCAACCTATTGTGGTTTTGTGTTATTGTGGGACTTTAGCTGAAGGAATGATTTTTTCTGTAACTTTTGTCTTTCCTTGAAGATCTGCGTTCCGATGTCCGTGGAGTTTGAGGAGCTGCTGAAGGCCAGAGACAACCCGAGTGAAGAGGCTCAAAGTTAGTTTGTAGTTTTTCTCTGAGGCCAGTTTAAGTGAAAATGTGGTGCTTTCTTGAGAGGCGTTTGGTCTGGTGTGCACAATTCAGAGTTCCACCTCCCCTTTACTAAATGACTTCTGAAAACTGTTCTTTTGTTTAAATCTGCCTGGGCTGCAGCCCCCTGGAACATTCTGCAGGAGTGGTGCTGCTCCTGAGGAATGTTCTGCTGACACAGAGCAGCAATCAGGTGTATCCCGCTTGCCTTGTAAATGTCTTCATTAAGCATAAATTAGTCCACAGTTAATCCTTCTCAAGTTGTAAAGTGTGTGTTTAGTGTGTTGGGAAGAGTAAGCTCGTAATAAAGTTCTTTGTGACCTTTCCTGCAGATCTGGTGGAGTTCACGGATGAGGAGGGTTACGGACGATACTTGGATCTGCACGACTGTTACCTCAAGTACATCAACCTGAAATCGTCGGAGGTGAGCGGCCGATGGCTCTGGGCAGCTTCGGCGCTTAAGGCCGAGGGGTTTTTCTGTGGTTGAATCATGGTTGTTTGTTTGCTTCTTTTTCTTACATAAATGAGTTCTTTACAAATAGCTATTTCAAAGTCACTCTGCTGCACGTACAGCTTGACAGCATCTGAATTATGAATGCTGCTCTGTGACTCTCCTCTTTTGTTCTCTTCAGTTGGCATCTCTCTCATCGTTAACGTAATGACGGCCTTGTGAGAAGCCTCTTGGTTTCTGTACCAAGAGCTGATGTGTTAGCGCAGAGAGAACCACGGGCCTCTGCAGACCAGAATAATGTCACAAGCCAGTGACTTTCTTCTGGTCTGGAAACTGGGTGGTAATTACGCTGCATGTGTACACAGTCTGACTCAAACTTTTTTGTTCTTAGAAATTGGATTATATCACTTACTTATCTACATTTGACCAACTCTTCGATATTCCCAAGGAGAGAAAAAACGCTGAGTATAAGAGGTGAGCCTTTTTGCCCACCTACTGCTTCTGTGTCAGTTGATGAGAAGGAATTTGCTTCTAGGAATATAGTTAACAGTCCAACCTAACTTCTATACATTGGGTCACTGAGCTGTGGTAAGTGTCATGTGTCTGAGCCCTGAGACAACACAACACAGCGAGAATGTGGAAAGCCATATTCTACTCCGTGGAGTAGAGTCCTTACCTGACTTTGTCCTTGTAACTGCTGCATCAAGAAACCGTGTGCTGAAAACAGGCATAATCTTGATGACTCCTCCTTGGAGTATTGGGGAGTAATTGATTTCCAAGGATGTGGTTAGAGAAATGTGTTAGACGTTGGTGTTGAATGACCTGTGTTTGTGGTTACTCTGCTAGGTACCTTGAAATGCTTCTGGAGTACCTACAGGATTACACAGATCGAGTGAAACCCTTGCTGGACCAGAATGAACTTTTTGGGAAAATTCAGACCGAGTTTGAGAAGAAGTGGGAAAACGGAACGTTCCCTGGCTGGCCGGTGAGCGGTTGCTAAGGCCCAGCCAATGCTGCTGTGTTTGTGAACGGCGTTCTGTCAGTTGTCTGAGTAAAGTCACCCCTGAGGTTAAATTTCATGGCAGGGCGTGCAGTTATGCATCTCAGAGATGCAATTCAGCACTAACTTGGGTTGAAAAGCAACCTTATCAGTTTGAAACTGATGTTTTTGAAGTTTTACTTTGTATCTTTTTTGTTGTTCCATTAATCAGTTCAGTGAGAGACATATTTTCTGTGAAATGAACTGCTTTTCTTGAGGTTAGACTATTGCATGGTGTGTTCTAGGATGTCATAAAGACCTTGTGTGTGTGTGTTCTTGGCAGAAAGAGACCAGCAGTGCGCTCACCCACGCTGGAGCCCACCTGGACCTCTCGGCATTTTCCTCTTGGGAGGTATGTTTTCACTGCTCTGCTCTCTGCTAAATTTTAGTAGGTGAAAGCTTGGTCACTTTGTTGTTTGGGGTTTTTTTTTTCCATAATTTTACTTGCTGTGCTTTCGTCTTTGTCTCTCTGGCTAAAACTTTGGTAAAGCTGATCACTTAATTTCTCCGTGTTCCTCATTTTTCACTTGGCAGTCCTTTCTTGAACACTGTTCATTGTTTTTTGTTGTTTTATTGTTGTTGGGTTTTTTTTTTCTTTTTGAATGAGTTAAAATGGTCATACATCCATATTGTATTTGTTTAATAGCTCCTCTCTTATTGTGATTTACTTTAATTAAACAGGAATTGGCCTCCCTGGGACTGGACAGGTTAAAATCAGCTTTACTGGCCCTGGGACTAAAATGTGGCGGGTAAGATGCAGTCTTCTCATAGTTCCTTTTCAGTCTTCCTGTCTTGTATTCCTTTATGGGGTACTTGTTTTGTCATCTCTCTTCTACAAGAATTACCTTAAAGATGTTTGAAAGACAGAACATTGAGAAGCAATGAGGGGATTTTCCCATCTGTTGTTCTGAAAAGTGTCCTGCACAGAAGACTGTTGTCTAGAAGAATTTGACTTAAGGAATGAACGCAAAGCTAATGGGAAATCTCATGGTCTCTTAAAAATTAAATGTAGAGTTTTGTTGCATGAATTCAGGTAGTTCTTGGGAAGTGTAAAGCTGTGTTTTGGACTCATGTCTTCCCTGCTTCTCTGTAGGACTCTAGAGGAGCGTGCTCAGAGACTTTTTAGCACTAAAGGCAAATCCCTAGAAGCACTTGATCCTTCCTTGTTTGCTAAGAATCCGAAGACAAAAGGCAGCAAAAGGTGAGTTTCTGAAGGTCATTCTGAGGTTGGTGTCATCTTCACTTAGATGAGAAGTATTCTGTAGACATCACTCTTGGGTAGTCATGACAGAGATTTTTGGAGGATTGGAAGCTTTTCCTGTTTGACCCAATAGTCCTGCACCAAATGGAAAACATCAGAGCTGAATTTGTCTGTTTGCATGCAACTCAATTTACAGGAGCTTTTTGGTGCTTGTTTCTGTTTTCTTGCTGTATACATGTCAAATGTATCCTCAGGAGTTCAGTGTACATGTGATGTTTGTGATTCTGGAATGGACTCCATAAATTTTCTTTATCTATTTCCAGAGACACTGAAAGAAATAAAGATCTTGCATTCCTGGAAGCTCAGATTTATGAGTATGTGGAAGTTCTTGGGGTAAGGATTTTATCTTGTCTTTGAGCTTTCTTTCAGAGCTGTCAAATAGTGATGGAAAGGTCACCCTCTACTTTACCCAGTGCTTTCACAGACAGCATGCCCAGAAGACTCTTTTTCATGCCTGGAATCGTAATGTTTAAAAGTGTGTGTTGGCAGATAGCTTTTTCTGCCAGTCAGTAAAGTATGATACATTTCTCTTTCCATTAGCTAATTCTTGATGGCATGCTTTTGAAACAGGCATGTTTTGTGTCTACCCCAGACCCACATCCAGAGGCTACATCTTCCCCTGGGGAAGCCTGTGTTGTCTTCTCTTTTTTTTCTTTCTTCATTTCTAGGCACCACATCAGTGTAGGTAATTCCTATTTTATGCCTAATCACAGGATCTTGCCAACCTTTACTTGTCCTGCTTTGATGCTTGTGTTAAGTCCTTGAGTCAGTTTGGGGTGATTGCTTTTAGCAGGGTGGCTGTTGCTGTTTGCTCATCACCTTGGAGGTGCTGATGGTAGTATGAGGTTTTTATTCTTTGCAAGTAGGAAGTGTTATGCTAAAAGCTTAAGTTCTTACTGAAGTAAATCGAGAGTAATTTTGTCGCTGTCGTGTTGTGTGAACAATTCCTTCTCTTTTCTCATGCTCCAGGAGCAGAGACACCTCACTCATGAGAATGTGCAGCGTAAGCAAGCACGGACAGGGGAAGAGAGGGAGGAGGAGGAGGAAGAGCAGATCAGTGAGAGTGAGAGTGAAGATGAAGAAAATGAAATCATTTATAATCCTAAAAATCTGCCTCTTGGCTGGGATGGCAAGGTAATGGAGATAGTCATGTCTGGAGAAGGGAGAGATGTCCTTGACTCCACACTGCTCTTCTGGACCTGCCATTTGGCCTGATCTTTGTTTCTCTTCACTTGTCAGCCAATCCCATACTGGTTATATAAGCTACATGGTTTAAACATCAACTACAATTGTGAGATCTGTGGTAACTACACCTACCGAGGGCCCAAAGCTTTCCAGCGTCACTTTGCAGTAAGTATCATTTTGCTACAGAAACATCAGCATCTTACTGATCAGTAGCTTGTAAACCCCTGGGGTGCTTGTGTGGCTCTTCTTCTGCTTCTAACTGATGGGTCTGGGCTGGTGCTGTGGGGCCGTGTGGAGCTGGGAATTATGGAGGGCATGCTAAGATCTGCCAACTGCTGTACAGTCCCTTGTTTGAAAACTAATTCCAGCATCCAGGTCTGGTTGGTGCAGAGAGCCTTTTGGTTGCCAGTGTATTATTACTGTCTAAAATACAGAAAAAATGGGGGTTTTTTAGAGGTTTTAGGAGTGGTAGATTTTTCTTTTTTGGTAGTATTTGCTTCACTCTCTCCAGATGTTAAGAAGTCTTTCTAGTTTTGGCATAGCAGATGAAGAGATGTTCCCTTTCATGTTCTGACCTCTTGCTCTTCTCCCCAGGAGTGGCGACACGCTCACGGGATGAGGTGCCTGGGCATTCCCAACACAGCCCATTTTGCTAATGTCACACAGATTGAGGATGCAGTCTCACGTAAGTGCTGATAACGTGGCATAAGAACGCCTGTGTTAGCTCTCACCAAAAGTCTGTCTTACTCTGTGACCAGAGACTAGTCTGGAGGCAGAGGGCAAGAAACATCCAAGGAAGGACCATCCCTTCCAGCTCTTAGGAGGAGAGTGCCTTTTTTCCTTTGTTGGATACCTGCAGGAGTAGGTGCTTGCTGGGATTGACAGCAAAGTGTTCATTTGCTGGTCTTGATGCTTCATGCAGGAAATCTCAGCCAAGCGCAGTGGAAGAGTGTTTGTTTAGGCAGAGTGGCTACATCTGACTCTTTACTTAGGTGATGTTCATCTGCATCTTCAGAGGGAAGACAGAAAAACCTTCAGAAATGGTAGATCCTGTAGGCAGATTTTGAAAGTACTTGGGACTTACAGCAGTTATAATTTAATGTGGCTGATCTGTGCTGATGTTTTGAGGAGGCTGACTCACGCAGAGGTTCTCTCTTGAATCCACCCTGCTTAAGTTAACAGATACAGGTTATAGTTCCTGAAGGTAAATTAATTCTTGCCTAGAAGAAACCAAACAGGTAAAGCCTGGATTTCCCAAACAAGCTGTTACTACCTTTGGAGCTGTATCTCTAAAGTAGCTTTTTTGGACCTTTCTCTTGTGTCCCATCCTATACGATTACTTTAAAGCCTTGTTTGCTTTAGTTCTATGTCTTTCAATAAATATAAGGGGAGTGATAAATTCATAATAGGTATTAGGTAAATTCTTGCACTGCTGAAGTGACAGTTTTAAAAGAAAAAATAAAAGCTCAGGTGTGTATTTTACTAGATCAAAAACTGTCATCTTAAGGGAAATGGCATCAGATCCTGTATGACTTTGTATTTACAGTGTGGGCGAAGCTGAAACAGCAGAAGGCTTCAGAGAGGTGGCAGCCTGATACAGAGGTGAGATGTTCTAGAGCATCGGGTTGTCTCTAGTCCTGTGTATGTGGGAACTCCCCATTTACCTCGTGTGAACTGTCTGGCTGTGTCACAAGAATCTCTCAGGGAGTCCCCTGCCTGCTGGAGGGATGAGCAGGAACCTGTGCTGCTCGTTGCGCAGCCCCTGTTAGTGGTGGGCTGTGAAGAGCACTTTGTGTGCTGTGCTCAGGGGCAGCTCTGATCGGACAGACTCGGCCCTTGTGTAAGAATCTTAATAGGTTGCTTTACAGCACTGATCTCATCCTTGGTTTGTGAGAGGAAAGTGGGCTGTGGTGAGTGGTGTGTTCACCTCCACTGGTGCCTTCTCTTAAAATTCTGTCTTAAATCATGTTGTAGCTGTGCACATTCCCACAGCTGTAATGATTCTGTCTCGCAGCTCTCACGGAGCCTGCTGGTAGATCTGCTGCACCCCTTCACGTGAAGAGATCCTTGGCTGGCTGGTCGTGTCCAGCTGAAATTCAGATGCTGTAGTACAGCCTGCATCAGGCTGTGTCCAGGTGTCTCTAAACTGTTCATTCCATTCCAGGAGGAATATGAGGATTCCAGTGGGAACGTGGTGAATAAAAAGACCTATGAAGACCTGAAACGTCAAGGGCTGCTGTAGCTTTTCCCGAGCAAAGGATTTCACACCTGAAAATCAAGTGGAGAAATGTCAGCAGCTCTGGCTCTTCTTCAGTCTCTGGGTTTTGTATGTGCATGAATATAGATTTCAAGGATTCTTTATAGCTTTACTTTCTAGTAAGCCCCTTGTGAAAAGCAGACTTGTGATGTTATTTTATATTACAAAAAAGCCTTGAAAAATAAACAGATTTTAATGTAGGAAGTGCTGAGAAATTTGTCTCCTTTTGTATGCTGGAAGGAAGAGATTTGATTACGGTATTTTTTAAATGCTTTTTATGCAGTTTCAATTGTCAGAAACAATTGCTTCTCTCATTCCTGTTCTGATGGAAATTTTTATGATGAGGATTGACTTTCTGTTAAGCACATGACAACATTGCATGCTGATGACAAGTAACAGCCCCATACTATCTCTTGCTGTAAGCTTGTGGTTGTCTTTGAGCTCCTTTGCAAAACAAATGTATTTGCCTTGTGTTGCTGCTTTCCCTCAGGTCTGTCTCCCTGAGGAGATTTGGCCACTGGGATTTTTTTCAGGGGATTAATAATTGAGCTTAATTTAGGTTGGGCCCTGTGGGCAGTTGGTAGTTTCTCCAGTGCTGTTGTTGACTTGAGAGACGCGGCAGATTCTAGTGCAGATCCTTTCGTTGACTCTTGTGCTGTGGTGCCTGAGGGATTGTGACGGGAATATGATGCATTTGGATGTGGCTGTTGTGATTTAAGGAGTGTTCTTGGTGCTTCTCAGGGCTGTGCTCAGAGATGTCTGTACGTACCCCGTAATGTTCACACTGCAACATCGATTGCAAGAGGCCATGTGCATCATGCCTGGCAGTCCCTGTGCCCGCTCCAGCCCCTCGGGTGGGGTTTCATTTTGGCCTGGAGTTGTGTGATGTCTCTAGCCTCAGTAAAACCCCTTTTTCTGGTCGCTGTGCAGCACCTGGGATGGTGGAAAGCAGCAGGTAACGAGCACTTCCCCCGGGTGATGGTTTGCGCAGGGGTGGTTGGCAGGGGTGGGGCTGGTTGCTGGCACCAGCGGGGCCGGTGCTGCAGCCACTGATAGTGCTCGACTCCGCTGCTGGCAGCAGCTGCAGCTCTTGCAGGGGCTTTGTGGAGCTGACGGACGGGGTGAGTTGGGGCTTCTGGGCTCTGTCCCTGCTCTGGGGGAAGCTGTTCTTGGGACGAGGCTGTACCTGGTGGGTGTTTGCTCCTGGCCTGCCTGTCCCCAGAGTCGGGCTGGGCTGTGTGGCATTGGCTTCCTGGTTGGCACTGTTGTCTGAGCCTGGTTTGAAAGGTGAGGGAGATGCCAGTCTGCATTGTCTTCTCTTTCACTCTGAATGAAGAGCCTGGTGGTCGCTACATGAGCTTCAGGCACTCCCGTCCTTGGGGAATACTGTCTGGGCCTAGATCATGAGACAGGAAGGGGTAGCATTAACAGCTCTACATGGAGAGGAGTCACATCTACACTGTTTGCCTAGCTGAGCAGGTAAAGATTTGAATGGAAAGCAGAGATATCCCTACAACAGAGAGCTGGGTGTCATGGGAAGCACTGAAGCAGTACAACTTCCCAAACCATGGCGGTGAGCAACAGGAGGAGGGGCTGGGCTGTGGGAAGTTGCGCAGACACCTCTTCATAGTCAGGACATGATAGCAGCGTGGAGGCACATGCAAGGATGTAATCAGGAGCTTTATAGCAGAAAAACTCTGTCCATTGAACCTGCTCCATCATGAAGTCCAACCACTGCTGGGAGAGCCCTGTTCTCCCTGCTGTGAAGCAGTGGTGGTTCCTGTGCCCACCCTCAGGGGAAGCTGCTGCAGCAGCTTTGCCAGGTAGCTCCTATGTCAAGTCAGAGCTGGCTGGCTCTGTCTGTAAGTCTTTCCCTGAGGTGCTGCCTGGTTTCCTTGCTCACTCTGGGCAGTGAGCTGCTCACAGTCCCAGGGTTGTGGTACCCAGGCCAGGCAGGTGGTAAATCCTGCGTGAAAGGGATGTGTGTGACATGCCAGGGCTGGCAGGGAGGGGAGATGCACATGGAGATGGGCAAGTGGAAAGGATGTGGCTGTTCATTGTCAGTTAACCAGAAATATTTGAGTGTTGACAGTGCAACAGCTCTTTATGATCCAGAGCATTTCCACCTCTTGCTAGGGAGAGCCACTTTAGCTGTAAATGTTCGTGTTTGTGTTCCACATGAGTTGTGTGCCAGAACTAATAGGTCTGTGTTCTGTTCTTTGCCAGCTCCTGAGGGTCTGTTGCTTAGCCATGTCTGGAAACAGGCATTTTTCACACCATGCTCCTTCTCCATCCACAGCAAGAGCTGCTGTGGAGAGTGCTGTGGGGCTGCTGGCAGCAGCTGCGCACACGGGTCGGGGGTACCACCCCAACGGGGCTCCTGGGGGCTCCTGCTCGCCAGCAGCCGTGGTGCCCCTGGGGCCCATCAGCAGCTGCGGCAGCCTCAGAGGTTCTGGAGCCTCTCAGGCGAGAGCGACCGTGGGCGTCCTGGGGACGAGTCCTGCGGCTGCTGGCACGGGAGCTGGAGCCAGAGACTGTGCTGGGCTGAGCTGCAGGGGAGAGGTGGCAGCCGCTCAGGAGCGGGGCTGTGTCAGGAGTTCAGCCTGGGGTAGGCAGCTCCCAGGCCCCTTCTGCGCTTTTCAGCCACCTCCTGCTGCAGCTGCGGCCAGAAGGGCCTGGCTGCTGCTCCCCGAAGGCCAGGTGGGCACAGCAACAAGGGTGCTGAATTGTCTGGTTATTTGTATGTTGGATGGTTTGTGGGTTGAGAGCCTGTTGAGACAACCTGGGCTGCAGTATTCAGGGGTGCTTTTGGTGGTGGTGTTACTGCCAGACACCTATTCCTGCCTGAAAGGCATGTCCTGCCACTGCAGGGACCAAACTGAACAACCTGCATTTCCCTGGTGTCCCATGGTGCCCAGAATAAAGGCCTTAGAATTTTGTAGGAGAAAGGTTTCTTAAAAGAAAAAAAAAACAAACCTCAAGAGGAAATGTTTCTTTTTATGTAACTTATCCTGATATTGTTTCTGCCACCTCGTCCTGAGCCATGCTCTGGGCAGATGCAGGGAGCATGTGCTGCAGTGGCTGCAGCAGCGACCACCGGACTGTCCCCTCCTGCTGCCCACCTCTGATCACCTCTTCCTGCCAGGTCCCAGGGGAAGTTGCTGGTGGATGAAGATGGCAGGTCACTGGTGTCTTGTCCCTCCCATTCAAGGTAAAAGGGGCTCTGCTGCAGCACAGAGAGTGGCATCTGCCCTGGCACGCTCAGGACGTCCCTCCCTGCCCTGACTGTTGGAGGTTGTGCCAGAGGCCCTGTGGGGCAGGGGGTGGCTGGTGGTCCTTGGGGCTCTGGGCAGGTTGGGGGGTCTTCCTGCTGCTCCCCTGCAGCCAGCATAGGTCCCTGATCTCAGCTGTGTCCCTGACCTCAAGTGTCCCCCTGACCTGGGAAGGGGAACTGGCCACCATCCCACTCCAGAGGGGCTGGCTGGAGCTGGGTTTGGTGTTTGAGGGCGAGCTGCCCATGCTGCTGGGGAGGCTCCTCAGGCTGTGGGTAAAGCAGGTGGCAGATGTGGTGGTCTCAGTTGTCCCCACTTCATTCCAGGCCTGCTGCTCTGCATCTTGGCTCTGCACCTCTGCGTCCAGGACCCTCTTGCCACAGCAGGTGAGCTCTGCAACCCAAGAGAACCCTGGGGTTCCTGTGGGGAGTCAGGGAAAGGCGTATGGTGCAAAGGGGATGTACCTCTCTGCCCCAGGCTATATTCTGTAGGGTGCAGCTGCACTGAGAAACCTTTTCACAAGGTTTTAACCTGAGAAAAACCTGTTCTTCACACGCAGCGTGGCTGGAAGGGGAAGGGAGAAGCTGTTGTAACATCTGTCCATAGTGCTGCTGCAGTGGCCTGTTGCCTCTGAGCTGCTTGTTGGGCTGCCCAGTCCCTGGCTGCCGAAGGACTTTGGGACATCCTGTCACTGTCATCCACATCCCAAGAACCATGTGACTGATGCTTCCCACGGATCCCTTTGAACTGTGCTGTGGCTCAGGAGGGGGTGCAGGGATTACTGGGCATGAGGTCAGTGTTTGATTCACCAAGGGGGAACTTTATGTCTTCCAGAGCACAATGCAGTCACCCGCAACACCTCACTGGCCACGGCCGCTGCCAAGAGCAATGCCTTGGTGGCCACCAACAAGGCCTCGGTGTCCACGGCCACTGTTGCCAGCAAGACCACGGCCACTGCTGCCAACAAGGCCATGTTGGCCACCAACAAGACCTCAGTGGCCATGGCAGCTGCCTCCAACAAGACTTCAGTGGCCTTGGCTGCCACCACCAACAAGGCCTTGGCCGCTGCTGCCAACAAGGCCATGGTGGCCACTAACAAGACCATGGTCGCCACCACCAAAGCTTCAGTGCCTACCACCGCCAACAAGGCCTCGGTGGCCATGGCTGCTGCCACCAACAAGGCCTCAGTGGGCGCCAAGAAGGCCTCGGTGGCCACGGCTGCTGCTGCCAATAAGGCCTCAGTGAACACCAACAAGTCCTCAGTGGCTGTGGCTGCTGCCACCAGCAATGCCTCAGTGGACACCAACAAGTCCTCGGTGGCCACAGCTGCTGCCAGCAACGCCTCACTGGCTTCCAACGTCTCTGTGAATGGCACAGAAGAAACACCGGTAAGGAAAGGAATGGAAAGAGGGCCGTTGGCTGGGCTGTTACGGCCCCACGGACAGGGTCTCTAGCCCAGCTGGTCTCTCACGAGAGCCTGGAGTGCCATGAGAGCATCTCCTGGGGTGAAAGGGAAGCACCTTGGGCATGGCGGGTGGGTGTGCAAAGGCAGCCCCTCCAGACAGCGAGGCTGCAGTTGGGGACAACACCAAGGAGGCTTCACTGCATGGTGACACGCTGGTGTGTTCTCCCTCCAGCTCATCTGCCAGAGCTTTCAGTGCTCTGGGGAGAGGTGTTACCAGGATGAAGCCCACACCAACGAAACAGCGACCTGCCGTAACAAGACTTACTGTGAGGTATGGAGCTCTCTGAAGCTGAGGTGCAGAGGGGCTGAGAGGCAAAGTCTGTTTCCCTTTCTCTGCTCTGGGGATTGACAGTGCTCTGTGTCAGTCTCCTGTTTCCCTTCTCTCTGTCAGTTATTTTTGCGCTTTCATAATGGCACCTCGTCACACTTTAGCATGTTTTCCTTTGGCTCTGCTGTTGCAGCTTTATCGTTTCTCCAGCACCAACTACACAGCCAGGTGCAGCAGTGCGTGTGGCACGGACATGTGCAGGACCAACAGCAGTGTGAGCACCCAGCAGTGTGCCCTGGAGTGCTGCAAGTCCCCGCTCTGCCTGCAGCTCAACGCCAGCTCCTATGGTAACTGCCTGCAGGGTCCCTGGCCGACTGAGGGTCTGAGGTTAATCCTGCTGCGCAGGGGGGAGGGGGGTGGGCACTGCAGAGAGCTGGCTGTGGCTGCATCATCACCTAGGTCTCCTCTGCCCTGGGGCTCACTCTGTCCTTTGGCGCTGGGCAAGGGGATGGGGTGTTCCAGCAACTCTGGCCATAGTATGAACCACACTGGTGAATCTGTCCCATGTGTGGCCATGGAGTGCTCTGCACGAGCTGTGTGCCGGGCACTGCCTCACAGGGCTTCTTGTGTGTCTGCAGGTGACCTGCCACCCACCACTGTGCCACCTACCACCACCACCACCACCCGAGCTCCCCCCCGAAACGTAGGTACCGGCCAGGCAGACACTGCTGTGGCTACGGGCTCCCCTGGGGCTGCAGCCGCTGGGAGGTCTGAGGTCCACCTGAGTGGAGGGAGAAGGAAAGGTCCCTCCTGCAGCTGCTTTACAGAGTCAAAAGCTGCCCCTGGAAAGGGAACAAATCCCTAAAGAGCTGTGAAAGGAAGGAGTCTGTAATGAATGAGTCCTGTCAAATGGGCCTGCTCCCAAGCCCAGTACTTGCTTTGGTTCAAGCAGTTTGAACCCACTGGGCTGTGAGCCTTCCTCGCAGTCCAGCCTTCCTCGCAGCTGCAGGGAGGGCGCAGGCACCAACTGGAAACTGCAGCCTTTCTCCTGAGGCTACATAGAGGGGAAGGTGCTTATCTTTGCAGAGCCCTCTTAAGAGGAAGAAAAAGGAGGCTTGAAGCTTGTTTGCTACGCTGGTGTTTCTCTACCGCTTCCTGCAGTCTCAGACAGGCCACTGTTGGTCTTTTCTCTCTGTATGTAAAATGCCCGTGACTGCACTGGCTGAGTACTGCAGAACAGAGAGGGGTTGGAAATGAGCCCTGCAGGACAGAAGCTTACTCCTGTCCTGGGTGTCCTGCTCTTCCAAACTGATGAAAGCAGAGTCTCCTCTGGTCCTCTCTTGTAGGGGAAAGTGTGCGCAGCATTCTTCTGTCATGGGGATGGATGTTTCAAAGGCAAGAAGACGGTTGCTAGATGCATTGTCGGGCATGACTTCTGTGAGGTATGACCCTGCGGCTGAACAGCAGGACAGCCCAGGACTGGGAATGTGAACAGTACAGGCCTGGCAGGACCCCCAGGCTAATGTCTCTCTCCTCCTTCCAGATGAAGAAGACTGGATTGAATTACGCGGCGGGATGTAGCAAAGCCTGCAAGGCTGCCAAGCCAGTCTGTGCCGGGGGGATGAAGGCTGCCTGTTACCAGGAGTGCTGTCCAGCTACTCTGAAGGCTAGCTGCCTCAAACTGGATGGCAAAATTCACATCAATAGCGCTGGGCAGGTGAATCTGGCCCCAATCTTGAAGCTCATGGTGTTTGGGGTAGTTCTTCTCCTGAATTACAGGGTTTCTGCTTCCCTCTGGGGGTAAGCAGCAGTCTGGGCAGTCCGCAGCCTACCCTCCTGCACTGGAGCTCTGCAGCGCTTGTTAGGATCCCTGTCACTCTCTGACTTCAGCCGAGGCCACTAAGCACTTAATCTCTGCACTGGGGAAGCTACAAAGAAGGATTCTTCCCTGCCCTGCTAAAAACCTTGAGGCCTGTGAGACTTGCAAGCTAATTACTGTTTCTGAGAGCTGCTGCATCCTGGGCCTCTGTGCTGCTGGGACTGCAGCTGCTAGAAGGAGTGACCTCAGGAGTAGGAACAAGAGGGTGTTAAGCCTGCTTAAAACCCAGAAAATTCTGCCTTGACTGGAGGCACAGGGTCTGCTTGCAATAATCTGCTTGCCATGCAGCTTTCCTGGGCACTCTCTTACTAGTTTAAAACTGCTCTGATATTGAAATATCTCTGACTGGGTAGGTAAAATTAGTAACTGCTTCATCTCCGCTTCTTAGGCAGGAAAATGGGATTAATCTAAATGTGTCTCATGTTTTAGATGATCCTGTTTCATATCCGTGATTCTCTGCTGCTAAATGCAGAGCAGAGATGTGACCTAGTAACGTGAACCACCCCCCATGCTCCTCCAGCCTGTTACTGCATCACAGGGAGCTGCTGCACAGTGTTGGGCAGAATTCCCTGGCGTCAACGTGCTGCGCTCATGTAAACACACTCTGCTGTCCTCTGACACTGTTCTCTTCAAAGAAAATATTGCAAAAATACAGAAACCAGCGTGTCAGTCCCCTGCTCAGTGATGGGTGTTCTGAGTGTGGCTGAATACAGCGTGATGCAGGGGCAGGGGAGGGTGATCCCGGGTGTGCTGGTTTGGGGTTCTGGTTGCCTGCAGAAAGGCTTCTCTCTGACAGCCCTACGAGGTGCTGCAGGCCAAGAAGCCATCGTGCAGCAGATGTGGGGTGGATGAAACCAGCCTCACCGAAATGACAGCCAGCCCCTTCCCCCTCCCAGAGCCACTCTCTGTGTGGAAAACGCAGCGCAGCATTTGGGGCATTTTAAATTTGGCTTAAGACATAAGGTCAGTGTATCCATAGCAAGTGAAACCAGGACAAAACCCAGGGGATTTATATCTCAAAACCACCATCCAGGACCACATTTCTTGTAAGAAATGCATTTCAGACCATTTCTTCTCCGTTTGTTTCCTCTTTGCAGCCTTCTGTCCATGCTGCACGGCTGCTGGAGTGCCACGCAGACAGCAGAGTGGTGTCTTCACCAGTGCTACTTGGGTTTTCCCCAGTCTCTAGATCTTGGCTCTTGCTCCTCCTTCTGTAGAAAGAGCTGACTTGGGCTGAACTCTCCCATCTCTACTATGCAAAAGACTGGTGACGTTTTCTAGCACCTGCTCACACACTCTGCAGTAATTTATTTGCATAATAAACTGGCTTGTGCCAGCTGGGTCCTGAAATTACACAAAAACTAATTCAAGGTACTCGAGAAAAAAAGAGCTTCTCCTGATTTTACTAAGAAATAAACCTTCCACTGACCCCAGAGCTTCCTCCTCTCCCTTCGCCTTCCCCTTCCCCTTCCCGGCGGGAGAGTCCTGTGGACGCTCCGGGCCGCCAGCCCCGCCGGCTCCGTGCCCTCCCGGCGTTCGCATCCCGGTGCCCAGGATCCGGACGGTTGTGAAGCCGCTGCCCGGGGCGGCTCCCGGGGCGGCTCCGTCATTCTCGGGACACCGGTGCCCGCGGCAGCGGCTCCCCGCGCCCGGCCCCGCCGCGTCACTCAGTGTCCGGCCCCGCCCGCGGCGTCCCGGAGCGAAGGGCTAACGGAGCCCGGTGCAGGCCGGGGGCTCGGGAGCCGGGCCGGGCCGGGCTGTCGGGGGCTCGGGAGCTGCCGCAGCCGCGGGGGAGGCCCCGGCAGAGCGGGAGCGGGGCGGAGCCGGCGGCGGGGAGGGGGCCGGGCATCGCCGCGGGCCGGGCACGAGCGTGGCGGCAGCCGCACTGAGGGCCGGCCCCGGTCTCGGTCCCGCGGAGCGGCATCCGCGGCTCCCGCTGCGGGGGATGGACCAGTCGGTCGCCATCCAGGAGAGCCTGGCGGAGGGCGCGACGTGCCGGATCGTATCCTTTGCTTCGGCCCTGGTTGGTGCGGCCGTGCGCGGGATGGGCCGCGCTCCCGCCGGGCTCCCTCCGGGCTCCCTCCGTTCTTCTCCGCCCGGTTCCCTCCCTTCCTCTCCGCCCGGCTCCCTCCTTTCCCCTCGCGTCCATCTCGGTTCCGGCGGCTTCGCGGTCTCCGTCTCTCCCGGCTCTTCCTTGACCCCCGCTGAAGGCCGTGCAGGGCGTCCTGGCTGCCGGGGAGAGCGTGGAGAGCCGGCTCCTGGGCCTGGTGGAGAGAGGCGGGGAGCACGCGTGGGTGCCGGGGCCGTGGCTGCGGGGGGAGGGCAGGGAGGCCTGGGGAGAAGAACAGCCAAGAGCTCTCAGAGTCTCCTGCAGGCCGTGCAAACTGTCTGAGAACCCCTTTCCTAGCCCAAAGACTTTCCACCAGGGTGGAGTCCATCGGGTGGTAGTTTGAGGGTATTGTGGCATTTCCCCTTCTGTACGTTATGAGTGGTCAGGGCAAAAAGCCCAGGCCCTCAGGGTTTTGGTCTGGTGCATTTTACCAGGAACACAGATACATTTGTATTCAAATGACAGGGTGAGAAGCTGGGTGGGTATGTGGTCGAGAAGTTGCTCCGGGGTTTTGCATGAGGCTGTGCTGGCAGGTGGGTGGGATGGGGTCTCTCCGTACCCACAGGGATGACAGAATTGAGGAGGAGTTGCCTCCGTGTCTTCTCCATGCTTGCAGGATCCACGTGTACACTCACCGGCGTATGGCCATCACAGCCGAGGATGTCTGGCTGGAGAAAATTATCCCGATCACAGAAGGATTTGCAATGCAAGAAGGTACTAACACCTTTTTGTGGCTTAGTGGCCATCTCCAAAGGGGGTGATGAAGGGTTTCAGAGTCCGTATTTTGTTGTTCTGCTTGTTGAGATTTGGAATCTACTCATCCTTCACGATTTTTCTTCTGTTTGTAATTCCTGGTGACACTTGTGCGTCACGCGGCATAGCTGGACGGGCCCTGCTAGATTACTTGCTCTGCAGCCCAGAGCGCCTTTGTCCTCCCAGCACCAGCTGTGCCCTCCTGCCCCTCAGGAGCTTCCCAAGCTCACGAACCTCAAAGCATCAGCACAGACTGCAAACCTCTGCGTAGCTTTGTAACTCGCCTTTGTTTTGCTTTCACAGTTGTGCTTGACAGTGACCTTCCTGTCATTGGTGAGTTGTGTGGTTTCTCTAAGGCCTGTTTTAGAGGCGTCCCTGGGTCCTGCCCCGGCCACGCTCAACGAGGCAGGGGTGGGGGTCTTGCGACTGGGGCGGATCTTGTTGTGCTGCTGTTGGGGAGCTTGTGCCGTGTCACGATTCAGCTCATGCTAACAAGTACTTACCCCAGGTCAGCCAGAGGAATGATCTTTCTAAACTCTTTTAAACCGCTACTGGAAGATTAATTATTGTCACTGAATGAACAGAAATAAAAATCAGCGCTTTTATAATAATTTAAAATTTCTAAATGGCATTCTCATGTAAAACGTGGGAAAGGACCACGACAAGAGAGCATAGGGAAGCTTGCTGCTGAAGCCTGTGTGTGGCTGGAGAAGATGCTGGGTTTTGGAGGGCCTGTCAGCCCTCCCCACAACAGCTCTTCTCCCGATGTCTTTAGGCTCCGATGTCACCATCCAGATAAGTTCGGAAGGCAATCAACTCACGGTGCAGCTGCCTTTTGGTTCCCAGACGCGCACGTTCCTTCAGCAGGTCGGCAGGTGCATCCCAGGTACGAGCACTGACACGGGTTCGGGCTGGAGGCGTCCGTGGCATCTCTGCCCGCGGCGCTCGCACGGTTCTCGCCCGCGTCGGGCTCCATGGCGCAAAGCTGCGCAGGGCGCCGGGTTTGCAGCGCGACGGTGCCCCGTCGGCAGACGCTCCGCGGGGACGATCAGCGCTTGGCTGAGCCGATGCGACCTGCGAATCGCGCGCTCCGAAGGCCCAATGGACGTTCGCGTGGAGCCGGTGACGGGCCGGGCAGAGCCCTCGAGGGGCGCCTCGCGTCCGCCCGCGGCCCAGGCTGCTGCAGCGGGACGCTTCCCGGGGCTGCCCGGCCTGGGCGCGCCCGCGGGAGTTCCGTTTCCCGCCCTCCCCGCGGCCGCGGTCGCCCCGGCCCCGTCCCGCTCGGAGGGGCCTCCCCGCCGCTTCCGCCGGGCGGCCCCGCGGAACTCGCAGCGCCGGGAGCGGCCCCGCGGGGGACGGGCCGGGGCTGGGGGCGGGGCGGGCCGGGAGCCGAGGCCGGGCGCTGGCACCGGGCCGAGCGGCGGCGATGTCAGCGGGCGGGCGGCCCCGCCGAGGTGAGCGCGGGGTCCCGACGGCTCCCGCCGCGGGAAGGGACGGGACGGGACGGGACGGGACGGGACGGGACCGGAGCGGGGGCAGCCCGGCGGGCAGCTGAGCGGGGCGGGGGAGCTGCGCTGCCCGGCTTCTGTCCGGGGGCCCGGGAGTCGTCCGGCGCTGGCCCCAAGGGCACGGGCGAGTCCCGGCCGCCCTGCACGGGGGGAGGTCCGCAGCTGGGCGCGGGGGAGGGTGCTGAGGCCGGGGGCTGAGCTCCCGCCCGGGGCTCTTGGCGCGGCCGGTCCGGGCATCCCGCGGTCCGAGCTCCCCCGCTGCCTCCGCGTCCTCTCCGTGGGTCAGACCGCGCCGGAACCGGGGAGCCGAGCCGCCCGCGCCCAGGAGCTCGCTCTGCATCCCCCGTCCTGTGCTCTGCCCGCCGGCCCTCGGCTGCTGCCAGGCTCTGCGGGGCCGGCGCGGTCCCCGGGAGGGAGGGATGGAGGGATGGATGGATGTCAGCCTCTCCGTCCCGGGGGCCCGTGCTCGTTGCCTCATCCCCGCGGCTCCCGGCGCCTGTTGCCGATTCCCCTCGATGCAGAGTGGGAAGATACAGAGCCAAAAGCAATTCCTGGGAGATAGCGTGGGATTCAAAATAGGGATTATACCATTTCTAGTTTACCCACTTTCATTTAGGTTGTGCTCCTCTTAATTCCTGAAGGTGCACTTTGGTATTGCTGACGTTCCTTTTTATTTCTATGTTTATCAATAGCGTATTAAAAAAAAAAAAAGACAGAGAGAGAAAGGGTGAACTTTGTAGCCTGGGGAGCAGCACGACAAGGGTTGAGCCAGGGCTGGGATCTGGGAACGGCCTCTTGGACACGGTGTTTGAACCGGTAACTTAGAACTGTCTGGGAGAGACTTGGCCATAGCTACATGCTTAGGAGGAAAACCACACAACGCTGCTCCTCTGTTGGTGTTTTTGTTGTATCTGGGGCACAGTAACACTCTTTCCTTTGTAAGCGCCTTGGGGAGTAGTTCTCCGATCTGATCATGCCTTTGAGCTTCGACAAAGTTGCCTTTTCAAGGCTTCATTGTGTTTTTCTTCAGTCAGAGGAGTCTAGGGATCTCCCCCCCGCACCGTGTATTAGCAGAAGAAAATGCTCTCTGCCATCACGTGGGGTCTTTTGGAAAATAATTGAATCAGAGTGAGGTTTTGTCTGCCTATTTCCAGGAGTAGTTTAACTAGTTAAATGAACATGGGTACAGAGTTAGCAACTTTCATAAACAAGTCTAAGCACATTTAAAGACCATGTAAATGCTACCATTTGTTAGTAGAGTGGTCTTAGTTTGTTACACCTTCTGGGAATGAAGGCTGACTAATGAATGAGAGTGTCTATAAAGGGTCTCTAAATGTGCTTTACCCTGTATGTTTTATGTTAACAATTTTGGTTAAAACCCCTACCTAAAATCCAGTCTGTGCATGTGTGTGCAGCAGCAGCCACAACTGTAGCTGGAACCCTGAGAAGAACAAACTTGCTTCCCTCCAGCCTGGAGCAGCGCAGTCCCGCGTGGAGTGCTGCCTGTGCTTTCACTGAGTAGAGAGTGGGCTCAGTGACTCAGAACTAATGGCAAGGCTAATTTAATTGTCCATTTTGAACACTAAGCATGGATCCTACTTTGTCCAAATACATGACACATTTTCCCGCTGCAGAACAGTACAATTTTAAGAACATCTCTATTACTGCTTAAATCTCTTTTAACTGCAAATCCTGCCCGATTCAGACCACGTGTCTTCTGCTGTTCTGTAACCTCTGCACAGAGCTCTTTATTTCTGTGCTCAGTTCAGTTATTGAAAAAGGTCATTATCTAGCTAAAGTGTCCCACTTCCGATTGCTGATATATAGATCCTTCTGGCTACAGCAATCTGTGCCTAGGTATAAATTTATCTAAAGGAAACAACCCTTTCTCAGGGATAACCTATTTCTTAGGAGAGTCCTATCCAAAACTGATTTCCTCCAACAAGGTTAGAATACAGAGGTGTGTACATGGCCATGATCTTTGGATCGCATAACAGCGGTGTCAGCAGCACAGAGCAGGGATGGAACTCTTGCAGTTCTGGCACTAATGCCTTTTGCGTGCTGGCAAACGACATCATCCTGTGTGGGTGATAAAGCCTGAGCTGCTCCCTTCCTGTTACAGAAGAAGTGGTTGGCTGTTAAAGTGAAAGTCCAAGCTGGTTCTTCTCACTGTGAAGGCCCAGGCAGCGCTGATTACATAATTAATGCCTATGGTGAGATTGTACAGCTCCATCCCAGCTTGCTGAGGCCACACGTTGCATTGCTGAGCAGCATGCGCTCGTGTTTGATTCTACATGACACTGGCTTGTGTGATCAGTAATAGGGCTTGAGTCATGTGCTCTTCCGCCACCAGCCTCTGATAAATCCCTCTTACACGGTCTTTATTCTCAGAGGACTCTTGGACAGAAGAGGTTTTCCAAGCTGAGAATATGGCTGCTTCTTGTCAGCTTGTTTATATTCAGAGTGCTTAGGTAAAGTACTTCAGGTTCTGTTTCTGGTTTGTGCTCGCGTCCTGGAGAATGTACTATAATCTTTCTGGGTTGTGCTCACTGATGGAGAAGCTCAGAGGAATGACTAGAACCTTACAATCTTAAGAATATTTTCTAAACCATCATTAGATTTGTGTGCTAAGTATCCTAATCTTGAGATTGCTGTTTGTGCATCTTAAACATGGAGACCCCCCAAGCAGAATCTTCTGTTTTGACTGATGTTTTGCCTCTTGTAGGAGCAGAATATTGTAACTGAAACAAAATGCTGAAAGAGTTTGCTAACGTAGTGTGATTTGTTTTGTGTCACGCCTCTGTTTAGTTGTATTTGTGTGGTAGCAGACCTGTTACATTTAGGAATGTGTGGTTTGCATTGAGGCAAAACCTGTTTCTCCTGAGGTGCTGGGGGTTCCTAAGGTGACTGTACTGAAGCACTGCGAGCCGGGAGACACTTGGGCTTTGCTGTGCATTCTCAGAGAGGTAGAAACCCTTTAAATGATACCATGGAGTTTTTGTTGCTGTCCACCCCCCCACCTTTTTCTTCCTTTCTTTGTACTTCCTATCTTGCTTCAGAAAGGAAAAACCTGTTATTAACACACATTTTTTGCATTCCTGGGATAAAGCCCTGGATTTTGTGCTGCTAAGTCCTGGTTTGGCTTAGCTGTAAGAGAGAGCCAACAGCAGCCTGCTCCAGCAGCAGGCAGGCAGCACAGAGCATTCTGCTGCTCTCCACGGCCGCACAGCATACCTGTGTCCGTTTGTCCTCTGCAAAAGAAGCTGCATCCTCACAGAAAGGTTCTGTCAAAATAAGCGAAATCTATCACGTAACTGAAAGAGGGACTGTGGGGCACTTTGTTTCTCTACACAGCTCTAAATTATATTCTGCTTACAGATTTTTGCTGGTGTTTGCCTGTGTGTTGATAAATTAAAGGACACTATGTTTTTAATGTGAAACTTTGTTTGGTTTTTTTTCCCCCAGAAGTGGTTGGCTCTGAAGGTGTCAAACTGAATGGAAAAAAGCTTGTGGTTAGTCAGAACCGGAGCCACGAGAACACTGATAAAAGTGCTCCCAGGTATGGTGTATCTTTCACTTCTTGTGGGGGTTTGGTGGAGCAGTTGGAGGGAGAGTTGTGTATGTCAGCTCTTGGACGAAGGACGAAGGTCTAGTGAGGAGTAGAAGTGGTGTCGACATTTCTTTGCAGGTTCAGCTATGCCTTCCCTCCACAGAGGATTTCTGTCCAGTGACAGTAAATGTATGTAACACCAAAGTTCTGGGGACTTTCGGGTGATTGTGTTGGATGGAATGACTGTGGTGGGCAAATTGTTGATACTTTAATGTCTAGAGAAGAAAAAGAAAGTGCAGAGAGCTTTCTGTCTGGGCTTCCTGGTTTTCAGCTGGAAACCAAGCGGGGAAGTTGGTCTCTCTGGTGCCTGGGTGTGAGATCTATGCACACACCAGTGCTCGAGCAATCTTGCGGCTGCATTATCTTGTTCCATCTGCTGGTGCTGGTTGTGGTCCCCAGAAATGCTGGGGTCTAGAGCAGAAGTTGGCAACTGTTTGAAAAGAGAATCTGCAGATTCTGGTTAGGAGAGAAGAAAGCTCAGCATAAGCATGCTGTCAAAACTTCAGTGGGAACTTCAGGACAGTCTCTAAGACCGTCCTGCTAGTCCCCTATTTGGGCATATTTTTGCTGCTTAGTGGGACAGGACCTGCTAGTGTTGTTTATTTTGAATTCAGAGAGCTTTGGCTTAGGGCCACCGTGTCTTGGAGATACAATCCTAAAATGTTACCGTTTCATTTTCCAGTTCCCAGGACTCTGTGGACCCCACTGCATATGCTACAAAGTCGATCTGTGTGCTGTCCTTGGCACTAGCATGCAGATTGTTGACCTTAAATTTATACCATCCACTTGCTGTGGGAACACCCAGGCTGTGGCATTTTTACTGTTGCAGAAGAGTTTGCAGAGCCACCAGATACTACATAAAAGCACCTCTGCCTCCACCCACACTGTGCTGTCTCCTTTCTAGCAGAGCTCGTATTTTTCCACCAGAAAACTTTTTAAACACACACAGTTCTTCCTTCTTCTGATGAGGTCAGAAGGGCTGAGCAGAGGCAGCGGGAGATGAGATTTGCATCTCCTTGCTCCAGTGAGCAGGAAAGGTGTATGGGTTTTGTATCAGCTCCCAGGTGTGAGCAGGGCCTGCTCTGGGTCAACTGTCTGCACCAGCTCAGTGAAAACCATTCACTATTTCGGTTACTTACTTTGGTTTTATCTAGAGAGCTGAACTGCTCTAAGAAATGCTCATTTTGGTCTTGTTTGCTTTCCCGAGCATTGATTATTTACCTGTAGTGAAACGGGTAAAAGTGAATCAAGTCCTTGCTGGCAGAAATAAGCTGTTTAGGGTGCGAGTATATCTCGGGTTTCATCATGCAGTTTTGCTTTCTCTTGCAGGCAAAACAAACTCAGACCTGAAGTGACAACTGGAACGGTACAGGCCTCCAGCGCCATGGTCTCCAACGAGGTTTCGATCTTACCAGAAACAAAGTTTGAACTAAGAGATACTATTGTTAAATCTCAGCTCCTACAAATGGAGGATTCCTACACATATATCCAGAGCTTTAGGTAATGGTCATTCCTGAGAAGAACTTATTTTTGCAGGGAGCAAGCTGTCAAAATAACTCACGTTTGTTATTTCATGTAGTATCCCTGTAAATAGGAAATTTTGTAGGGAAGTATGATCCATACTTCCCAGAACAGCTTGCTTTCCTCATTTAGGCATTAGCAGAGAAAAATTTAATTTGTGTCTATGTCAAGGCTTGCCTCATGGTTCTAGTTGAGAAAATGGCCTTTTTGAAAGGACTTTCTCCTGTGTTTATTTCAGACTTTGTCTAGAAATTCATCGATTCTGTGCATCTCTATCCTTCTCTCTCACTACTTCTGTTGACTACTTATCCATGGAGCTGTTCAAATATGCTCATAAGTGCTTGGGTGAAATGTATACTTAGGAGCAAAAGTTTACTGTGGTTCAAATCCTCTTATTTATGTCAGTCTAGGAATTTATCATTTCAAACTGCTACTGTACAGATCTAGTCAGAGTTTTTTGTTGTTTGGTTTTTTGTTGTTTCTTTTTTTTTTTTTTTTAATACTATATGTAGAAATATGTACCCTTCTGTAAAACATGTCTGTAAAGACGCTGGTGCAATTATTTTAGGGATTTAAACTTTGACACATTTTCCCCCCTGGAAACATGTTACTCTTAACTAGTTATCTGTAGTATTATGTACGTGGGCTAATAATAGCAGCATTTCCACCAGCTCTACAATTTGCAGCTCTGGGATTTAGTTAATTCCTTTGCAGATTTTTTGTTGGGACATATAATGTGAACGGTCAGTCTCCTAGGGAGAGCCTCCAGCCTTGGCTGAGTTGCGATGCTGAGCCTCCAGACGTTTACTGCGTGGGGTGAGTGTCTCTTTCTGGCCTGTCCTTCCAAAGCGTGAATGCAGGTTGCTTGCTGGTGAGTCTGTAGCATGGAGGTGTTCTGCTGGGACACCACAGCTGAGGAATATTTGCACTGCCCTACTCCACTGCACAGCTCTAGTGTGTGTTTGTGTAGCCTGAAAGGGATGATATTCTAGCAGTGTTTGGGCTCTCTGGCACTGCAGTGTGACAGAATCTTTGATGCCATTCTATTTAATTCTGAGTAATTTAACTGTACATTTAACATACCTCTGAAATCAGAGTAACCGAGTTTGAGCTTTCAGTTATAAATGTAGTGAGTATAAATTGATTTAGTTCTTTCCCAGAGGAGAGGGCTGGAGAGTTATAAACAAGTTCATGCATCCATGGGTTCCTTCCTCTGACACAGTTTCCAGGAGCTTGATCTGAGTAAAGAAGCCTTCTTTTTCAATGACACACCAAAGGAAGAAGAGTGGTTTAAAGCTGTAACTGATAGTCTGCACCCAGATGCCAAATACGCAAAGGTAAACGTGGCTTTTGGGGAGGTTTGAGTGTGGAATCTTTCTCCACTTGGACCTCTTTTCCCTTTGCTTTTTCTTGTTCTCAATCACTGTGTCTTCCAGAGGCTCACTGCCTGCAGGCTTTTGCTCAGAGGAGCTCTGTAGGTGCAGTAGGTAGTGCTGCTGTGCAGGGGCAAGACAGGAGACCAGAGCTAGGCACCCATGGGTAAAGGAAGTTCCTGCTGTCTTGGGGAAGAAGTATCTTGGCTTCTCTCATGTCTGTCTCCACACTGAGTGGGAGAATGAGTTGTGAAGGTATCTTAGCAGGCATGCTGCAAATGTTTTGGCTCCTGCTCCTTAGGTCCGTTGTGTTTCTTGTCACTGTTGTTGAAGGGAAGCTCCTTCCATGGGCTGTGCCTGCGCTGTAGGCTTTGCTTTGGGCTTCAGCTTTGTTTACTGGGGTGTTGGTCCCTGGCTCCTTCCTGTGCTGCTGGAATGCCTGTGTGCTGTGAGCCCAGCTGCTCCATCAGATGAGCCTGGAATTCTCTTTTTCTTCATCTGTATTTTGGTGACCCATGTTCTGGACCGGGGGCAATGTGCCTTCTCTCATCACACCTCTCCCATTCCAGTACTTAAAGAAACAGGATTTGTTTTTCAGGTGAAGCTCGTGCGGCTTGTGGGAATCATGCTGCTGTTGTATGTGAAAGCAGACCTTGCTTTGAACATCTCTGAGGTGAACATTGAGACCGTGGGAACTGGAATCATGGGGAGGATGGTAAGAGTGGCAACAGTGCATGAGAAAGGGTGAGATTTAGAAGAGTCCCAGAGATCCTGTCCCCTAGTCCTGCCCCTGTGCCAGCTCAGGGCATTGCTGAAGGGAATTTCCATGTGTTCACAAGGACTGAAAGACCTTGAGGGAGAAACTTCTCTGAAGGCTTTGATTTTTATTTATTTATTTTTTTTCCCCTGATACCATGTGCTGGGATGTGTGGTTCTTTGCTCTCATGTAATTTTGATGCTGGCTGTGATTTTGCCCAGAGCAAATAACATAAGGAAACATGAGCAGAGGAAACATGTCTATCCAGATCAGTTTTCCTAAGGAGGACTTCCTGGCCTCTTGCCATTACACACCATTGGAATGAAGTCTGTGCCCTTTGATTGTAGTTTCTGTGGACATTGCAGCTATAACTTGTCAAGGGTATTTCTGACCAGCTAAACCATGTGTTTCCTCATCCATTTGCAGATTTGTTTATGGTTTGTGTTAGAAAGATACACTTTGTTGCTAAACAGGTTTCAGGGCTTGCTGAGGTAACCGACCAGCTCTCTTACTGAGTTTAATTTCCTTTCCTATTGGCTAGTTGCCAAATGACAAAGTGAGTTCCGTGTGCTTGCTTGCTGTGTGCAGCCCTCACACAAGTTACTGACTCGAGTTCATGAAGTAGTTATCACTAATTGGGGTTTTCAGCCTTTTCCTTCCTCTGAAATGAAATGTTCTTGCTTAAATGTGTTCTTGTTCTGACTTCTCCGCTGCTGGTAACTCGTTTGTGAATTCATCTGTTGTGTAGAAGCTTCTGACCAACATCTTTTTTTTTATCTTTTAGGGTAACAAAGGTGGTGTTGCCATAAGGTTTAAATTCCATAACACTAGCCTGTGCGTTGTGAATTCTCACCTCGCAGCTCACATGGAGGAATATGAGCGGAGGAATCAGGACTTCAAAGACATCTGCTCTCGGATGCAGTTCTCTCAGTTGGATCCAGATTTGCCCCCTCTCACTATTGGCAAACACGAGTACGCTTCCATCTGACTGTGTGAATCACTGCACGCGGCAAGGAAGAACCTTAGGAACCTACTGGGGTGTGAGGTTCTCTCAGCAGGGATGTGAGAAGGGGCACCCCGTGATCAGCCTGGAAGGGCCAGAAGTGCTGTGCCCTAACCTGGTTTTGAGAGAGGTCACCTGTACAGTTCTGAGAAGTCACTTCCCTTCTTACACTCTTCCAGGCCTTGTTTTGTTTCCAAGCATGAAGTGGGAATGGGGCAATAATATGCACTGATTTCTCCCAGTGGGTTGTGGGATTTAGTCAGTGTGGAGTATTAAAAGCACCAGTTATTAGAAGGCAGTGACAAACATGCAGGACAGGAACTAAGACCAGAAAAGGTACAAAATGTGGCGTCTCTTTCAGGTTTTCACTCTGCTGCTCCATCAGGGAGAACAAGTAAGACACAGCATCCACCTGATCGTGCTGAGATTAGAAGAGCTCATGCTTGCATTGGATGATTTAGGGACTGCTTGCGTTTTGGAGATCTTTAGGCCTCTGTACAGACTTCTGGTGTACGTTCCCTTTCAGTGTGATCTTATGGTTGGGTGACCTCAACTATCGCCTGGAGGAACTGGATGTGGCCAAAGTGAAGCAGCTCATAGATGAGAAAGCATTTCTAGAGCTTTGCCAGTATGACCAGGTACTGATGTCTCACCTACCTGCAGGTGGTGCTGAGGGTGCTGCTTACGTGCTGCACAGTGCTCCCTGGTCTTCTCAGTGCCCAGCATCTCCCTTTTAGCCCCTATGGGAATTGTGCTTTAGCTTAATTGAATCACCTTTTTTGTCTTTTTTCTTTTTTCTTTTTTTTTTTTTTTTTTCCTGTAGCTGAAGAGGCAAATGAAGGCAAATGCAGTCTTTGAAGGCTTTACAGAGGGGGAGATTTCTTTCCAGCCAACATACAAATATGATGCTGGCTGTGATGATTGGGACACAAGGTACAGTGATCACCTCCTCTGTGATGCTGCCAGTGTCTGATGTTACTGCTGATGGAAGTGAAAAGAAAGCTAAAAAGAATTGCAGATCTATGGCTATAAATGCTAACAGTGCTGAGTTTATTGCTGTTCTTCTCACTTGGCTCCAAAAATCTATCTCTATGTATTCAGTTCATGCAAATAGTGAAGAAGAAACAAAAGAATAGGCTTTAAATATAGAGCTTGAATTCTAATTTTCATGGTTCTTATGGTCAAAAGTATCTCTGAATATCATTTTGTATGTTAATTGTATCAAAAGAACAAAATAATTGCATCTTTGAAGAAGTAGAAAGCATGATACAGAGATATCTGATAGTAGGCAAGAAAACTTTTAATAACTACTCAAAGAAACTGTGGAGAATGCAGCTTTGACAGGCCTTGCATTGTTACTGCACCTGAACTTTTTTTTACCTCTCTTTTAGTGAGAAGTGTCGTGTTCCAGCTTGGTGTGATCGGATTCTCTGGAAAGGGCAGAACGTTGCTCAGCGGAGCTATCGCAGCCACATGGCTTTGAAGATCAGCGATCACAAGCCAGTTAGCTCTGTGTTTGATATTGGGGTAAGTACATCAGTGCTGAAGGAAATAACTCTGTGGACATGATCCTCCCTGTGGGAAGGAGGAGGGAGGTTCGCCTGCTGATTTCCATCTCCTCCTGACTTTACAGAGAACATCCATGGAGAACAATGGCTTAAAAGGTGGGCTAGATAAGAAACTGAGATAGGATTGTTGTTCATAGAACAACAGGGTTGTGCTAAGAGATACTTTGGTTAAGCAGAATAATGCATGAATATCTGTAGGTGTTTTTTCAAAAGTGGGGTTTTTTTTCTTTTTTTCTTCTTTTCCTAATAATTTTCACAGAAACTTGCCGTGCAGGAATGCTACATCATTGACAACACAGCAGTGTGTTGTCCATTTTTAAAATATTTTTTTTATTATCCTTTATTTCTTCAGAAAAAAATAAAGCTGATCTAGCACTGTCTGGGTCACAACCTTGATAGTTTTGGCAAGGTCCTTCACTGTTGGATCACTGTTGAATTGAGAAGATCTGGCTCTGTTCATTACACGTGTTGTACATGCTGGTGTGCTGCTAAAATCAAACCGCTTCATCCTGTTTCCAGCTGTGTGACAGTTCTCCTGCAGAGACACAGTAAATGCCAGTTGGTGCAATTTGTGTCCTTTTCAGGTGAAGGTTGTGAATGAGGTGCTCTATCGAAAAGCTTTCGAGGAAATAGTCCGCTCCCTGGACAAGCTGGAGAATGCCAACATTCCCTCGGTGACGCTCTCCCGGAGAGAGGTGGGCTGTGTTTGTTGCTGTGACTTGCTGGAGAACCGAGCAACCCTGACCCCAGGAGTGTGTTACAGCAGTAGAAGTACACTAGGTGGATTCTGAACCCTGGGATCTGGTTCCAAAGTAGAAGAATATTTTGACTTCCATCTATTCTGTTTACAAGCCCTAGAAATATTTGGTTTTGTTCAGATGCAGGTAAATTCCACTCACAGTATCAGGCTGAGACTTAAGGTTACTCCCTGAGGTGGGTGGGGAGAGAGTAACAGGATAGTTTGCGGCCCTTGCTCTGAACTTGTTTGAAACGTAAACTGTAAAGTCTGAAGGATTTGGAGAAGGTCACAAAACTGGCATTTGCTTTGTGTGTGGGGGACTAAAAAAGATAAGCAAATGAGACCTCTGAGGCTACAGCTATCTTGTCGAGTTTTATTGAGGTTATACGAGGGAAGCTTTGGTTTTAAAGGGCCCCCTGATGTAAATGACCTTAGCATCCAGAGTAAGCAACTGTAAACCTACGTGATCCTGGGAGAGATGGGGTGTGGGAGCAGGAGGGTTAATCTGGGTATTTTGCTGCTAATGATTAAACCACAGGACTGGAACTGCTGCTGGCTCTTGGCAAGGTGGAACTGGCTGATGATGTTGACTGACATTTGTTTCTAGTTCCATTTTGAAGATGTCAAATACATGCAGCTTCAGGTGGAGAGGTTTACAATCCGCAATGGACAAGTGCCCTGCCAGTTTGAATTCATCAGCAAACCAGATGAGGAAACCTATTGCAAGAAGTGGCTGATTGCTAATCCCAGTAAAGGCTTCTTGCTGTCAGGTGAGTTCCTCCTTGTTCAGGTCATGTTCATGAGATAATATTGTCACCGTCTGGCTTAGTTCTCTCTGCTATTCTAGAATGCCATGTCTGTTTGCAGGTTTACTGGTTTCATACCTTTTTTTAACTTGAGTATGTTTTTGTTTTTTTCATCTGGCAGATGCTGAGATCACAATTGAGTTGGAGGTGTTTGTTAATAAATCAACAGCTACACACTTGAACTCTGGAGAGGAAAAACTTGAAGATATCTTGGTCTTGCATCTTAACAGGGGGAAGGATTATTTTCTATCTGTAACAGGCAACTACTTGCCAAGTTGCTTTGGGTCTCCCCTTCACACTCTCTGTTACATGAGGGAACCCATCCAGGACATGTCAGCAGAATCCATTCAGAAACTTGTGAGTTACAGGCAAGATTCCCTTCTGAACCCACAAGAACTGTTAAAACTAGGTGTTAAGTCCTGTTTATTTCTAAAGAGCCTTCTTCCACTTCCCCGACCCATAGTCTGAGAATGCTGGTACAGCTTGTGCTCTCCAGTGCATCATCTTCACACCTTGTGTTAGTTCCTCACGTGGATGAACCAACCCTTTTCATATAGAGAGCACTGACAGTAAGATCCCCTTTGCTCCGCTGCATACTTAACAAAGGTGTGAAGCTTTAAATGCAGACCTTTTCCCTGCAGCCTTTGGCTTTCTCCTCAACGGATGGAGATGTGTGTGAAGCGTGATGTAATAATGCTCCCCTAGAGCTGAGTGTACATGAAGCGTGTTTGAGAGCAGCTTGTTTCTTCTGTCTGGACTTGTGATATAAATGTGACTCTTGTACTGGTCTTGTATGAAGACCGGTGAGGGAAGCGGCACAGTTTCTTAACAAGTCTTAAGTCTCAGGTATAGGCACTGTGATCATTTTTGCAGAGTTGAAGAACTTGGCTATCTACCTTTTATTTATTTTTTTTTTCTTCCCCCTCCCCATACCTCCCTCTCTCAGACCCTGATGCCACTAGAAATGAGTGATGATGCTGTTCAAGCGGAAAAGCCTATGGACATCCCCAAAGAGCTGTGGATGATGGTGGATCACTTGTACCGCAACGCTTCCCAGCAGGTTGGCAGTGTTTGTACTGGAAACACAAAAGAATGCCTTTGCATTAGGTCTAGTTTTGAAGAAGATACCAGTAATAACATCATTGCTAACTGTGGATGTTTGGCCAATGGTAAAGATAGATAGAGGACATCTGGGATGTGTGATCCTGGTGCCCGAGTTGACTGTTTGGCAGTGGTGACCTTGTCTGTGGGTGGCATGGATCGCCAGCTGTCCTTCTGCACTGCTCTCTGTTGCAGTGCTGCAGCCTTACTGCAGCTGCTCAGGATGGGATTTCTTCTGATAACGACTGGTTGGAAGAGATTTTTGCAGCCAGATTATGACATTTCTCTGTTTAACCAAATAATTTTAATTTGAGACTGACTAATGGTTGTCTTTGCAGGAGGACCTGTTTCAGCAGCCAGGCCTCAGGTCTGAGTTTGAGCAAATCCGAGATTGTTTGGACAAAGGAATGCATGATACCCTCTGTATCCTTCTAGACTGAGGTCCGGTATGGCTCGCTGTGCCTTAGGCATCAAATCTGGAAAAGATTTTATTAGACTTCTGTGCTGCACCGTGGTTATTAAACTACTGTCCCTCAGCTTGAGGTAGCTGAGATCTGCAGTCCGACTGCCAGTGGAAGCAGCTTGCTGTGCAGAGCCAGAGCTGCGAACGACAGGAGTTGTTCTCAGAGACCTAAGCAAGCAAAAGTTTTGGCAGAAATATGACCAAAATAGATCACTCTGTGCTTGCCTCTTCCTTAACCATCTTCGGGTCAGTTGGCAGCAACCACTCAGTGGCAGAAGCCCTGCTGCTCTTCCTGGAAAGCCTACCAGAGCCGGTCATCTGCTACAGGTTCTACAGTAGCTGTCTGGAGAGCGCCGGCAGCTACTCGCTGAGCAGCCAGGTACTGCCGGCTTCACTGGGAGGCTGTTGCTGTTGCTTGGGAGGGAAGGGAGGCAAAGTGCATCACGCCAGACCAGTAACAGGGTTTTGCTCTCAGAACCTTAATCATCCGGTAACAGAAAGGATCTGGAGCTGCTGGTATTTGGAGTGATATCTTGGTTAAAGCTGCTCAGCCATTGCCATGTCTTCGATATAAATGGTGTTTCTTTCCCCTCCCCAGATTATCTCTAACCTGCCAGGATGCCACAAAAATGTATTTGAGTATCTAATGGCATTTCTACGAGAGCTGCTGAAAAATTCAGGGAAAAACCACTTGGATGTGAATATTCTCGGTAAGGCGAGCAAAATAACCGCTTTGTTCGGAGGGACTGTGCAGTTTGTATGACAGATTTCTCCAGAGCAGCGTGGTCACGGCCCCCCTGTCCTGATGCCTTGAATAGAGAACAGATAGTCTGTGGAAAACCAGTCACTGCAGTGGCCGGAGAGGGGCTGTGACTCAGATCTGTGGGCCATCAGCTCTACCTGGCCCCATCCTGAAGCCAGGGGCTCTGCCTCTGGCTGGCTGGGGTCGCTGGAGTTGCTGCTGGGCTCTTACTGTGTGTCCGTGGCTTTTGTTTTAATGCAGCCAGTGTGTTCGGGGGCTTGTTACTGCGACCTCCTCCTGGCCATCCCACCCCCGACATAGCTGAGAAGAGGAAAGCTCAGCACTTTATCCATCAGTTCCTCTTGAGAGAAGACAATTCACCATGAATTTCAGACGCAGCTAAGCTGTTTTTTAGGTATCGAATTACTGTAAAAATATTTCTTTGTACAGTATACAGTCTATTTTTTTTTAATATCACAGTATTTTATACACTCTATTGCTTCTGAGGGCACAGATCAGGCAGTTCGAACCGAATGTCACTGTTTAAGCTGTAACGTACAGCGCCTTTCCAAACAGGCTGTCTGTAGACAGGCACACATCCAGACGCTGGTATCACACTGTATTTTATTTAACTTGTATTGAAACTCGGAATTTTTAAGTCCTTCTTATTTAAATAAAAAGATCCCGGTGCATTTTTCCAGCCTCGGCCTCTTTTCCCCGCGGCTGCTGACGCGGGCTCAAGGCCCGGGGCTGCCCTCGGCCCCCGCAAGGGTGCGCGGCGGCGGGGGGCGCCGGGGGG
>JANVCC010000120.1:7651761-7663317 GCA_025345505.1 Todiramphus chloris collaris | reverse complement strand
GGGGGGCGTGGGCCGCCTCTACGGGTGGGTGCGCAGGGCTGTCATTCAGCCCGGGGCTGCTGACCCTCAGTGCTGTTGTGCTGGGGAGCAGCCACGTTCTGCTCACCCCAGGGAAGTGCTGAGCGGGAGCAGCTTCCCAGCACCTGGCACTGGGGTCTGGGTGAAGCTGTGCACCCACCTGTAATGTGCCTCCCTGCGAGGTGTAGGTACTGCCACGTCAACGTGCCAGATGAGCTGCTGCAGGACCTGCTTCCAGGACCCGTCACACTGGTCTTGAAACGGTCAGAAGAACTAAATAAAGACTTGAATCCTTTCACATCGGTACGTTTTTGCTATGGGGTGCATCTCTGGTTTGCAGGGACATTGTGCTGGTTTTGTGCTTCTGCTGTAATGGCTTTTATACGTGTGCTTAGAGGTGACTGGCTGGTCTCTGTGCTTCATGCTCCCCGTGCCTGGTGTGAGCTCGGCATGATCCAGCGTTGGGGACGGGCTTACGAAGGCATGTCTCGTGTTATTGCTGCTTCAGCAGCTGCTGAGTATCAGCTCTCTAGAGCGCTGGCTTTATGCCAAGAGGGCTTTGGGCAGCGCAGGATTAGAAATGTTTCCGTATGTAACACCCTGCTCTCCTTCCTTGTAGCTGGTTGGTGTCCGTATTCCAAACCACCCTTTTATCAGGGAATTGGCACGAGCGTGCTCTGGACCACTGGCTCTAACGAGCGCTAACGTCAGCTGTCAGGCGAGCACGCTGACGGTTTCGGTAAGGCTGGTTTTGCTACTAATTGACACTCTCGAGGTAGTCAGAGCCCCGGGCTCTCTCAGTCGGAAGGCGGCTTTAGTGATAAAACAAGGAATGCTCTGTTGCTATTATTTATTTTCTTAAAATGATGATCTCCGGTTAAAACGGCCTGTGGATACGTGGTGTGGGGTGGCTATCTTGCCATGATCCTCGCCTTAAAAAGAGAGGAAGGCAGAAGTGAAAAGCAGTGTCTAAAGGGTTATATGCTGCTTTTGAAGTGGGTGCCAAATCTGACAGACAGAAATGGCGGTTGGAGGGGTGGCTGTGGGGTGAGGCTGCTGCTGCTGTCTATAGCTCCCTGCAGCCTGGTAGCTGACAGTATCTGAAGATGTCCTTTTGCAAAGCTTGTGACCCTGGTCATGGTGTAATTGGGCGTAGAAGCAGCCAGATGCCCTGTCCTTGCCCCTGAATATCTTCATAGGCTTCTGGCTTTTTTTGTGTGTTCCTTAATAAGCAGTGTTGCGGACAAGAAGTCTTCAGGCAGGAAGTCCTTGTGGCTTTGCTGCGTGCCTGAGATAATCTGTTCTCAGAAATCAAACCGAGATGTGTTGGGGTCAGCAACAGAGGAAGGGGTGACCAGAAGGACCTCGACACCAGAGCAGCCGGTGGTGTCTGTTGAAACGCGATCACAGGTGACCCGCGAGACTGAGCCACAGCTCTTCTCTTTCAGGAATTCCAAGACCTGTGGCCGCAGTTGTCCTTGATCATCGATGGAGGCCCCGTAGGGGATGTCCAGAGTCCAGAGTGTCGTTTGGGGTCCACTGTGGTTGACTTGTCTGTGTCGGGGAAGTTCACCATCATTCGTCCCGGCTGGTGAGCGCTCTTTGCCAAATGTGACTGTAGCTTTTTTCTTTACTTTACATGAAGTGAAGCTTTCGAGTTAGGGTGGGTCATGCTTTGCTTCTTTTCCCATAGCAGCTGAACCTTCCTAGTAATGTTTAGCTTAATGACCATCGTGCTCAGAAATCGTGGAAGAGACTCCAAGCCCAAGAGAACCCTTTCTGGAAGCTTCTGTGTGGAACACTCTAGTTCCTGGAGTTCACGTTCTCCTTGATTCACATTGCAGTGCTGCATCCAGCTGATTGCTCTTTCCCAGAAAATGCAGTTTAATCCTTAAAAGCTTTGTTCCTGACGGTTCCGTTTCCCCCCTGCAGTGCCCTGAGACCCACGGTTGAAATCCTGACGCAGAAGTACGGCCTGATACCGGAACCACCATGAGACTTCAGAGTGAGGAGGCTCAGCAGAGCTGGTGAAGCTGGGCACCATGTGCCTGTGCCATCGGGAAATGGGCGTTTGTGGCCTTGTTTAATAAGGTCGATGGGTTATGTCAAGGTTAATAAACAAAAGATTAAAAAAAAACCCCAAAACTAGATTTAAAACAAAGATGAATAAACAGAGCAACAATTGATGGGTATCTGTTAATTAGTGTCACATCTGCTACACTGGGAGAAACCAACCCGAATACATCTGCTGACCTCTGTGCTGCTCTGCCATTCCCAAATACCCATCTGCTTTATTAATCAGCCTTTGAAACACGGTAATTTGAACACTGGACTATTCTCCACTCTCCATTTAGTGCTTATCCCTTGTCTTTGTTTATTTTATCTACAGTGAAAGAAAAGCAAAGATGGAAAAGTGGTTTTTGGAGCTTTCATGGTGTTACAGCTTTGTGTCTTCTGGCTGTTTTTCTGTTCCAAATGTCTACAGCTAAATGTCCAAAGCAAAAACTACCACCGAGTTGAAACTGTTTTGAAAATTAACAGTAGTCAGAGGGTCCCTGTCTAGACAAGAGCTGCTCAGACCTGGCCTCCTTGTCATGCACAGAACGAAAACAAGCTATTGGCAGCTGATCTTGGTGTCTTAAATGTGGGCTTCTGTCTCTTGATCATGTTCTGAAAACAGTGCTGAGGTGAAGTCACTGGGGAATGGGTGAAAATTTCCACTTGTATTTATTCTTCATTGAGAAGTCAAGGTGTACAGAGCTGCTTTTGATTTAATAACTGGTAAGAAACTTGCCTGTTTTTGTTATAATTGCTGGGTTTTGACATTGGTGTCCAGCACTTTTGATGGACTTAGGTGCATCGCGAGAACCTGCATGGATTCATTACAAATAGAACCTTGTTTCACACACAGTGCTGCTACTTCTCATTTTATTGATATGGACAAGTATAAATTAATTTTATGCCTGGTTTAAAAGGGTCCAAGTATGGCTAAAATCAGAATAAAGGGAAAGCTACTGTGAGCTGAGCCTCTTTCAAAGGACAAATTAATGGTGTTTTCAGTTGGATTTTTATTATAAGTATTTTTTTCTCCCCTGGGGAACCTGTGTGCAGTGTCCAGTGTGCTGGGCACCCCTGGGGATCCTGTGTGCAGTGTCCAGTATGCTGGGCACCCCTGGGGAACCTGTGTGCAGTGTCCAGTGTGCTGGCCACCCCTGGGGATCCTGTGTGCAGTGTCCAGTGTGCTGGGCACCCCTGGGGATCCTGTGTGCAATGTCCAGTGTGCTGGGCACCGACGGCTCCCCGTGATCGTTTGGTAGGCCGGGTGGGTACCAGGACAGGACGAGTGCTCCTACAGCAGCGTGGGACAGAGCTGGGCTCGGTCAAATGTGATCTGTTCCTAGACTTTTCCGGTGCATCAGCAATGCCATGAATGTTCCTTTGTGGGGTCTTGGCAGGAGCCTCAGCAGCAGCGCAGAGCACACAGCACCAGGGCCGTGCCCAGGACGAGGAGCATGGGTGGCAGTGACAGTGGCACTGGCAGCAACACTGGGGCGACAGGGATCAACCACACTCCTCGCGAGACCAGCCAGTATCTTGGCCCAGCTTGGCTCTGGTATCTCAGCCCGGCTTGGCGCTGGCTGGGAGGGCAGCGAGGAGTGGGCAAAGACCCTGGTGCCGTTGGCCGCCAAGTGCAGCTCTTGAGTTGAGCGCATGACAAAGTAATTGAGGGTACTCAAGGAAAGGAAAACTCGCTCCAGCAAGCCTCGAGCTGTGGCTGTCGGAGCTGTTAAAGGAAATAACGTTTTAATTGGGTGAATTTGTTACGCAGAAATGTTACAGGCGATAAAACTCCTGCTAAATGGAACCCAGTAATGAGGTGAACCTGTTGAGGGAACAAATTGCCTGCAAATCAGAAACAGGCTTCTGAGGTGCCCCGGCAGCTCTGGGGCTTCCATTATTCTGCTTGGCTGGAGCTCGTGCAGCCTCACGGAGCTGGAGCTCCTGGCAGCGTTTCCTCATGCCAGGCACCCGTGCGAAGCCGTGGTCTGCAGGAGGACGATGGATGAGCATCAGTGACCACAGAGACAGACAGAGGTTAGCCTTTCAGAGCTTTAAGTAGGTTCTGGCTGGGTTAGACATGTGCAAGAACATCCGTGGGCTGTGTGCCAGATTGGCAGCCCTGGTTCTGGTAGGCCAGCAGTGGAAAGGGTTGTTGGGAGAATGTGCTGGCTCCGGGGGTGACTCCTGGACACCAGCATCCTGTCTGAGGCAGCTGTTCCGGGTCCTTGTGCCAGATGTATTTCATGCTGAATTCATCACGTGTCTGCTACAGGCAGCACAGAGCCTGTGTTGCTAGAGCGGCCAGGAGCATCTGCCTGCTCTGATGAGCAGCTTTTTGTAGAACAGGAAACCTCATCTTTGTCCTCTGTCTCATCTGGGCGTGGGACGCAAGTGCTGCTGGAGCCTGATCTCCACAGGCGTGGGTCCTGCTCGAGGAATACTTCGTCTCTGATACTCATCACTGAATAGTTCATCATTTCATACCACCCAGGTGGTGCGCCCAGGGAAGTGGAGAGAGGTGTCCAACCCTTGCCTCTCCTGTGTCTCGGTCTGTTTGGTCAGAACAGAAGTGTAGCTGTGCCTTCCTGAGGAAGCTGCTGCACCTCCCGATTGTGGGTGCAAAAGTACTGTGTGGTAATTTTGAGGCCTGATCCATGCTTGGGGGTGCTGCTCCTGCATGTTCATTCGTCAGGTCACATCCGCTCTGGCCTCTTCAGGGGCATGGTGAGCTTTGTCTGCCTCTTTGCTGTCATCTGCTGCAGGTGAGGACACTTTACGCCAGTTGTGGGTGCAGTGAGCATCGTGCTGAAGGAACCTCAGGAAGGCAGTGGTGCTGTGTTCATATTTCTCTCATTTGCTTATTGAAAGGATGCTGCTGTTGGTGAGCTCCTGGCTGCAGACCCTTGTGCCTGAGCGCACCAAGAGCCAGCTGCAGGGGAGGTGGCAGCGGCTACGTACCGCTGCTGCTTGATGGACAGCTTTAAATTGCTCTGTTCAGCCCATCATCCCACAAGTAGCTGCTGTCATTTTCTTTCAAATAGCTACCTTTGGGCTACTTGGAGAGGTCAGGCTGCAGAGGGTGAATGCTTCAGGGAGGTGGGAAGAGCTTTCTCCTTCTGGATCTGGTGACAAGGACACTGGATGGAACTCTGCAGACCAGCGAATTTGCTGTGGCTGCTTTCCCTCTGTGAGCCCAATGCCTTTAGAAACTTGAACGTTTAACTTCTGAACTGGCCAGTGGAGGAGCTGAAGGCAGGTCAGAACCACCTAAATAAATATTTTTTTGAAACAATAAGCAGGGGGCATGTGGTATGCAGGTTGGGATCTTCACACCTGACCAGGTAAATGATGGTGTGGCTCAGTCTGGGTCTCCATGCTGCCCATGTTAGGTGTGTTCCAGCAGCATCACAACAATCAGTTTTTACTGGAGTCCCATCCCTGAGCCCACTCAATTCAGCTGCCCCGTAGTGCAGAAGGCCCAGAAACATGAATTCCCCCAAATTATTGCACCAGGACACTTCTCACTACTGCATCGCTGGAGGTGACATTTGTCCTTTCTGCTTTCCTGATACCTCCGTCTGTGCAGGTTTGTTCTGGGAGCAGCTCTGGGAGCTGAGCTGGGCCCTCAGCCTCTTGCTTTGAGGGTGGCTGAGCTGCTGGAGCCGTGTCTCCAGCCACTAGATAGTGCTCGGCCACCACAGGCAGCCTGGGGCAGGCAGCCAGGCCAGCTGACAGTGTGCACAGTTGCTTAAAAGCATTAATAAGTGAGCGCTGTGCTGGGGCTATGCTGACGTGGGCTGGGCATGACGCAGGCAGCGGTGTGCATGTTGAGCTGCTGGGGGGAGCAGGATGAGGTGCTGCTCTTCTGCCCATGCCTGGTCCTTGCGAAGTCCACGCTGCGATGATTTTTCCCAGTGCCTGAGCGCTATGGAGTGGTTATGTATCTTTATTGCTCATGAGCAGCTGTCTCAGATGCTGCTAATGGACTGTAATACACACAGAGCTGACCCAGAATGATGTCTTCACAGAAATTGCCTGTCTGTGGAGCTTCTGCTGTAAAAGCCCAGAAGCACCAGTCTGGGTGAGTTACTGTCACCGGCAAAGTGTGCGTGTGTGTGTGTGTGTGAGGGGTCTCCAGGTGCTTCCCCTTTTCTGAACCTTTGCTCTTACCTCATCTTTCCAAACCTGGAATCCTGCAGGACAGAGGGGCTGAGGGAAATGAGAGGGATCTCTTCCGTTTTGTCTGCCTGTGAGGACCCTCTCCCTCTCTGAACGTCCCCGCAGTGCTGAGTGGCACTGCTCCAAGCAGAGGGCGTGACGTGCTGGGCACAGAGTGGGGCACAGGGCAGGCTTTGGGTATGGGTGGTCTGCTCACCACAGACTCTGGCTCACACCAATGCTGAGCAGAGCTGGGACCAGCTGCCCTGACGCCTGGCTTTTCCTGCTCCGCTGGTGTGGGGGTAAAGGCTGTTGGGGGGCTCTCTGCAGCATCTCTCCACAATGAGCAATTTCCCTACTGATTCTGCTCCCCCTGCATTTGCATGGTGAGCTTCCCCTGTCTCGTTCCACAGCTCATCAGCTATTCATTGATCTTTGCCAGGCTCCAGCACTCATTCATCACTCTCACGCCTGCCATCCACTTTCCAAATGTTTCCTATTTTACCGGTGATGTATTTCCCTGTTCAGACAAGCTAATCTTGTCCCATCAATAGTGGGGGTACAGCTGCGCTCCTGACCTCTGTGCTGGCACCAGCACGGCACTGGCAGACAGCTCTGCCCTGCGTGGATGGAGCCTGCTGAGCTGCAGGAGCCTCCAGGGAGCTTCTTCCTCGGCTGCTGGCTCTCTGCTGCAGGGAGTTGTCCCTCCACTTGGGGACTCTGAAGTGCACAGATGGAGGTGATGCCCTTTTGGCCAGGAAAGGCTGTTGTTCCATAGCTGGGGGGGGAGTGATGGTCTTGGGGAGGGTGAGGCAAAGTCCTGAGGCAGAACAACCCTGCTTGAAAGGGCATGGCCTTGTGGTTTGCTCAGGGGTGCCCAGAGCCTTGTCTCTCTGACACAACCTGCTGTGGTCTTTGCGAGTACCTTGGAGGGCAGAAAACTAGGGCAATGTGTCAGCACCCCAGCTGGTGCCTCTGCTTCTGGCTCATTCCATGCTGCTGGTGTATAGTGTCCCTGCAAGTGACAGCTTTTATTTGTGCCATCAGCATCAAGAAGATGAGCCACATGTCGGGTGTGGGTGGAATGGCTGATGCTGTTCTTCCCTTGCAGGAAATGCAGGCACTATAAATTACTTCTTTCCTCTGGCTTCTGGGTGTCTGCAGGTCACTGCTGCTGTCAGTGTGATGTGCTCGGCACTGGCAGAAGTGACCAGCCTTTGTGTCAGCATCTGCGTGCTGTCAGCACCAGCACAGAGCAAACCCAGGCTTCCTGGCATGTTCAGGTGTTCCTGGTACTTTCCAAAATGGGAGCCAAGCTGCTGCACTGAGTGATTCTGTGCAAGTACTCGGTGCCAGGGGCCGTGTGTGAAGCGGGCGAGGGGATGCAGCCGTGACCGATGGCAGTGGTGAGCGTCTGGGACGCTGCGAGCTGTCTGCGGACGTGCGTTGTGAGAACACCCTCATCACCAGTGGGGATGTGCTGATGGGGCAGATGGCTTCTGCTGGAGTGCAGAGAGAGAGGCCTTTTAAGATTTTGTAGGTGGAACCATAAACACTTTCAGAAGCCAATTCACTGGAGCAGTACAGATGAGGGTGACTCTTGTGTTTGCAACCCTCATTGAAATCACGTTGGCACGAGCATTCAGAGCAGCAAATGCATGGTTTGCATTTTAATTAGTGCTTGCCCTCCAAATAAAAATGTATCTTTAGAACCTCATTAGCAGAGCCAGTTCAAACTCATATAGTGATGATTCAAATGAGCAACAACAGAGCAGGAAGGCTGAGTCCATGCTGATGTCAGAGGTGAAGCTGTGGAGTGTCCTGACCCCTTCCATCCCTGTTGTTGGGGGAAATGCTGCCAGGGATTTGTGTTTGGCAGCTTTGGCTGAGCAAGGGGGTTTGTCTGATGTTGGGCAGTTGATGGGTAACTCTTGCTTCTCACTGTGATCTTATCTACTGGTGTTTATTGAGTGCTTCCCTGTGTCCCCCATGTCGTTCTTGCTGCTGCAATTGGTGGCTTTTAATACCTTTTATTATTGTGTGCAGCTGCTTCATGGCAGAGGTGCCATGCTGAGAACTTTTCACAGCTGGTGTAGTTGGAGCACCCTTTATTGTAGCTTTTTGGTTATTGTTTGGAGCACTGTAGGTATCAGGACAAATTAGAGAAGCTCGGGAGTAACTCTTGTTACAGGAGGGTGTCTTAGAGAAAGTATTTAATTTCTTTAGTATTTTTTACACATTGTTGCACAGGAAGCCACTGGAGTACAGTTCCTTCTGCAAAAAGTAGCCTCCCCCCACGGTCCTGCTGCCTGAGGCACCTGCTGGCCCCAGCCAGGCAGTTTTTCCCCATCACCACAGAGTGAGCTCTGCAATGCTGCTTCTAAACGTCCCCGCGCTACTTCACAATACAGTTGCAAAGAAAACCAGGCTCGGGCTAATTAAGCTGGAAACATAACATTGCAATTTGTAGCTGATTAAATCTTTCAAACAATGTTCATGTTAATCTCCTTCTGATTTATTTTCTTATAATGCCCTGCCTCGGAGATAGTCCAGCTCATGGGGAAGTGCTTCCAGATGGAGCACAGTCCGCCTTGCCAGGTGCTTGAAGCTCAGCGTGAGGATTTGTCACTGGCGGTGGCTACAGCCAGAAGAGACGATCTGGTCCATCTAGGCGATTGTTGTAGGTAGAGGGGGATGCTGAGCTGCAGTTCTTGGCTTTGCTGCAGGAATGAGTCCGCCTGTAGCAGGAGAGGGCTGGGAAGCAGCGTGTGGGAAGGGGTGCCCATGACACAGCCAGTGCTCTGCTGGGGCTGCTCTGATGCTCGTACTCCCCTTGCGTCTCTACGCCGGGGCTTTCCCGTCTCAAGAGGAGGCTGCTGTGAAAGCTCCTTTGAGTTTTTCTCTGGAGATTATAGGGGCCTATTTCAAAAAACTAGTTTCCTTTTACATGCTGCGCATGCATATCCACTTACACTGTCCTCCAGCCCTTCTTCCAGCTCCAGAGCTGGCAGGATGCCTGTCAGATTTCCACAGGATGCTGAGTTAAGGAATTAGTCCATAGAAGCGTAGACGATAGAGACAGAAGGGACCTTGAGGCCATCTGGAGTGTCTTCTTCCCCAGACATCATCCTCTCTCCCAAGTCGCTCCAGACACATTTGTCAGATTTGCTCTCAGCTCCCTTTTCTGGAGGAAATTCCACTTGGCTGCTACTTGTCTTCTTCCTATTTTCCAGTTCCTTAAAAAATTACTTATTCGGGCTGGATTTTTTCAGAAGCTTAAAGGTAATGTGGTCTGTGCATACCATCTCTTCTCTTTTTTTCCTTCCTTTTTCAAAAGGCTGTTAACTTATCCTTTCTGGTCTTGATGCCTTGGAGATGGCTGCAGGGTGAGTCCCTGGGGAGAGGGCTCTGGGCTGTGCAGGTCAAGGTTGGGGACAGGGGTGCCATGGGGTGCTCTGGGGTCGCTGCTGCCAGAGCCCAAGTGGTGGAACAATGAACAGCCTGTGCTTGCAGGGAGGATAGCTCCAGAGGTTGAGGGGTTTCCACTGCGGAATTGTTAAATTAACTATTCATTTAATTATATTTTGATTAAATTAGATCCTTTTTTTTTTTTAATTTCCCCAGCAAATGATTCTCTGCATAATTAATGCTGGCTGATTCTGCTAATTCACTTAGTGCTGCTGAGAGGACAGAGGTTTTGGCTGCAGGCTGAGCTGTGTGGGGTTTTCCAGGAGCCAGTGCTGCCTGTGGCACACCAGGAGCTGCCCCACGGGAAAGCCACACCGTGGTTCTGGGGCATTCTGGGGAGCACCTTTGAAGCTGGGGGTCTCTGGGACAGGAGAAGAACTACATTAGCCCCCTCCTTGCAATGAAGCTGTTAATTTTTATTCATGAGCCCACTCTCCCCTGGGTCTGTGATGATGCACTCCATTAACTCTGCCCACAAGTAGCTGGGAAGTGAGCTGGCTGCAGCTCTGTCGAGTGCAGTTACTTCATTACTCTGTGATGCAAATTGTCATTAGCCACAGCTTGTTTTGATGAGATTTCTGGGGAAGCAGGGGCTCCCGAGCCTGCGGTGAGCCATGACTGCCCAATCTGAGGCATCGCTGTGCCATCGGGGCTGGCACTGCTGAGTGACGTTCCTTCCCGGAGCAGGGGCTGGTGGGGACATCCAGGCTGTGTGGCTGGATCGCTCACGCTGAGCACGGGCAGCTGGAGAGGTGAGACTGTGATTTCTGGAGATGGGACTGAACATCCAATGTGGTAGTGCTCCTTGGCACAGAGAGGGACTGTGACGGGGCAAGTCCACTGCCCTGCAGGGACCAGAGCCTCCCTGCCTTGCCCAGGACCTGTGCCGTTCTTGGAGCCCCTCAAGGGAGGCAGTGTTTAGGATGTTGTGGACAGCAGCCACGTATGGGAGCAGTGATTCTAGGGCTGCTGGCTGCAGCCTCAGGTGCTGGAGCTCCCATGGGGGGCTCAGTGAAGGAAGAAAGAAAATGGCACAGCTTGACCCTGCTTTTTCCTGGGGACAAACTCCAAAGCATCTCCTGCTTCTCAGGGACATGTGGGAGCTTGTGGAGCTGTCATTACTGTGGGCTGAGCTGATGAACTGTCTCCTGGTGAGAAACAAATTTAGTTAACCTCAAATTAGTCAGGAGAATGGGAGACTTTTCTTTGAAAGGGTGTCATTCAAACCATTACACCTGAAATTATCCCCACTAGAAATGCAGCTGGAGATAGTAATTAATTCACTGTGCTCCAATATTAATTCTGCAGCTGCTCTGCTCCAGCACGACTTTGACGAGCCATGTCCAGCAGCAGTTCTGGGCAGGGAGCCCTGGGGTGGGCAGCTTGGTCCCCCCTGGTTTCTGCATAGCTGACTATCAAAGGTAATTTTCAGGTTTTTCTCCTGGATGTATAGTCATGTCCTTTGAATACCCTTCAGAGTTTGACAAGCTTCCTGAGGTGTGGAGAGAGCACTTCCCTGCCTCCAGGTGTCTGAAGGCTGAAGAAACGGTGAGTCCACGGGGATTTGGGGTTTTAATCATGAAAGATCATCTTTTTAAAACTGCAGTGGGAGCAAGACAATTGGTTTAAGTATTCTGAGCATGTTTGGATGAAATCCTGTGCTGGTTACAAGATGTCCCTTCCCCTCTCTGCTGGTGGGATGGGGTACAGCGCGTTGCTGCAGTTGCTGTGGAGGCAAGTGATGGAGCAGAGGTTGCTGGAGGAGCAGGGATCACCAGTGCCTGGCCCCAGGAGCCCCAGCCCACTCCTGCTGCACCATGCAGGTCACACTGGCAGCACTGGGCAGCTGCC
>JANVCC010000120.1:7628343-7651751 GCA_025345505.1 Todiramphus chloris collaris | reverse complement strand
CTGGGCAGCTGCCCACTCCTGCTGCCCCGCACAGGCCACGCTGGCAGCACTGGGCAGCTCAGCCGAGACGAGCGTTCGGTGCAGAGACCACGTGTGGCTCCACTTGTGCCTTCCATGGTTAACGCTTCTGCGAATAACCTCTTAGAAATGATTCCAATTAGGCCAGCACATCTCTTTGTAATCTGGATCCCTGTTGTGCTGTCAGACTCAATTCAAATTTAATTTGCAGAAGGTGTATATCGGGCAGCTTTTTAACTTAGCACAAAACTGAGAGGAAGATAACATTGATGGAAAAAATAATACAAGTTCATATTCTTCTTACCTTAAGGAAGGAAAAGAGATGCCAGAAAACTTAGCCAAATTTACATTTTAATGGGAAATGTTACGACTGCCTGCTCCAGGAGACACAAATTGCTTTCCGGATGGGACCTTGACTTTATACCAAAGTGCAGGGAATTAAATCTAGCAGCATCTGATGAGATGAAAGGGTTAGCCAGAAGCCCAGCCACTGCCACGAGTTAGTGGTAGGGAGGGCGGACGGGGCCAGGCGCTGCTGCCCCCAGTGCCCCTTGCTCCCGTGGCACAGGCAGGGGGGCCTGGAGGGGGGATGGCAGCAGCTCCAGAGCTCGGGGTGTCACCGGAGGGACGGTTTGCAGAGCAACCCGGGTGTTTCAAACCCTGCCCCTGTTGAGTGTGGCAGCGGAGGAAGGGATGGCTAAGAGCGGTCTGTCCTTGCTCCCCTGGCCTCGAGTGGAGCCTCCAGCAGCGTTAGCGGCACGGGCACCGGTGCCACTCTGGCCTTTCCTGCTGGCAGCGGGAGCCGTGCCGAGAGCCTGTCTCGGAGGCAGCCGCTCTCTCCGGGGTTTCGCTGCCCTCTTGTCTAATTGTTCCTAATCAGAGCAGCTCCAGCCGCAGACGGGCTCCGGCAGCGTGTCTCCGTGGTGCCAGCCTGGTGTCGCAGACCTTCACACAGGGACCAAAGCTGTGCCCAGGAGAAGCTGCTGCTAATTTCATAGCATCTTAAAGCTCTTTGAAGATGAAAACATGGTGCAGGGCTGCGTAGTCTTATCTGTCTGGCAGTGCCTGTCACCTGCAGCTGCTTCTGGCACGTTCACGAGCACAGCAAAGGCTCATCCCTGCTGAGACCAAGCCCAGGGAGCTGCAGGGCTGAAACTGGGAACATGTCTTGCATCTCCTGCAGCTCCGCTGGGCTGGAGCACAGAGCAGCCTCTGGCTCAGGCAGGTAGCTGATGTGCTCTTGTCTAGCCCTTGCACTTGCAACAAAAGAATATCTGAGCTTTTCTTAATATTTCTGGGTCCTCTGAGTCTCGCACTGCTGCTGGGATGCCCCAGCTGTCCCCCAGCCTGGTCCTCGCTCTCCTCTTTCTGTGCATAGTTGCCCTGTCCTGGTAAAGATGCATCAGGAATACACTTAGAGGATTCATCAGCCTCTGAGCTTGTTTTTCAGATAATTTCTCGGCACTTGAGGGTAGCTGGTTTCATATACGCACTGGAATTTTTTATATTGGCAGGCAAAGAGTTTTATTGGCATCAGATACTCCTGTTAGTAACAACCGAGGTGTCTGAACAGTTGAACTGACCATTAATAATTCAAGCAGCTCAGCTCACCAACTATTTATTTACTTCCAAAAGTTGCTGGTAATTATTTTTCCTGCTTCTAAAGTGAGAGATTGCTACTGCCAGTGTGGACTGGCAGAGTCATGCTGTAAGTAGCACCTGTGTCCTTGTTTCCTCCCTCGCTGTGCTGGGCTCTCCCAGCCCTGGGAGAGGCAGAATGGGAGCGCAGAGGAGGGAGGACAGCCCTGAGGCCAAGGGATGCAGGCAGGAGTGGGAGCAGGCTGGGGTCTTGCACCCACTGCAGCTGCCTGAGCAGTGGGAGCATCTGCGGCTGGTGGGCTGTGTGGGGTAGCACCCATTGGAGGGGCTCTGACTGGTGACCAGGGCTCTGACTGGTGGCCGGGGCTCTGACTGGTGACCAGGGCTCTGACTGGTGGCCGGGGCTCTGACTGGTGACCGGGGCTGCCCTGGCTGCCTCTCCCTGGCAGGCGAACAGCCAGCAAGAAGGAGGCTCCCCTGGCAGGGATCTTGGAGCTCTAAAGCGTTTCCAAAGCCTCGGGGCATCCAGCCTCATTGCTGGGATGAGGATTCCAGCAAGAAGCAGAGCCCCAGGGAGGAGGGTGGCCCAAGCGTGTGGAGAGGCACGGGAGGAAGGGTCTGGTCAGCAGATCCTGCCAGGCCATCTCCGCAGGTCCCTGTCCCGCTGGGATCACGCTGGAAGGTGCTGCTTTCCTCCAGAGGGTAGCTCTCTGTGGCCATGTCCAACTGGGGCAGGGGGCTGTGGGGCCAGAGCTGGCCCTGTGCGGGAGCTGCCCGTGGCTCCTGGAGTTTGTTCTCTCCCCAGATGGTGCTTTTCCAGTTGTCAGAGCAGTTGGGTTGTGCACAGGGGATAAATTCACAGTGTTGTATGGCAAAGGCATCACTCAAACAAGGAGACAGCATGCTTGTTGGGGATGCTTCCAATCCAATAAAATAAGCAAAAACATCGCTGTTAGAGGCTCAACCAGAGCAGATGCTCTGGCACCCGTGAGGCTGCTTCCCTGGGTGAAGCAGTGTCACTGTCTCTAATCCAAAGCAGTGATAAATCATAGGTGACCTTCAGTAATTTATTACTGCCTCGTGCAAAACACTGCTGTTTCTCTGGGCCAGTTCCTGTGCATCTGCCTGGGATCACAGTAATTCCAATCTTTAGCATCATAATGGGTTTGTCATGGGGTAGATAATGATAAAAGGCTGGGGATGTGGGCGGCCGGCAGGTCCCGAGCTGCTGGAAGCAGCGCAGTGTGTGCACCAGTGGCGGCTACCGCTGGCATTTGCTGGTGTGGGAAGGGCTGTCCCAGGATGCTGGCTCTGCAGAGCCAGGCAGGATCACCCAGGGACACCAGTGGCTCTTCCACCCTGGGACAGAAAGAGGCTGTTTCTGACGTTTCCAGACTGCCAGGCGTTAGCAGGCTCTGCCCTTCTGCTGTGCGCTCCGTCCCCATCAGTAGGACTAACGCCGTTGGCGGTAAGCGGTGGGAGAAGTGCAGACGCTCTGCACGGTTTGCAGCGTGGCAGATGTTCTGCTAATGGTACCTAACAGCTCAGGGTGAGCGCTGCGGGCTTAGATTTCACAGCAGTGTGCTGAGCTCCTGCCTAAATGCAGAGCCAGGTTTGGAGGTGGTGGGGCAGGAATTGTGGGGTTCGTTGGTTGCAGACCTGGGCTGTTTGGGTAAAGCCGTGGGCAGGAGCTGTATACTGAGGCCACGGCCGAGTGAGGGGTGCTTGGTCCTTCAGAAACCTCAGTGGGCACCTATTTGGGTCTACAATACAGCGCTAGGTGCTTCATCTCAGTCGATCTTGCACAGTTCCCTGTGGAGCAGGGTTGGGGTCGCCTGCTCTGTGCCAAAACATGGCAAGGATTTGGGATCTTTCCTGCTGGGGCGAGAGAGCGGTCAGTGGTGCTCATACAAATGTGGTGGCTCACGGGGTTTGCCCTGGTGCCGCACCAGCCTTGCACGCCCCTGTCCTGGATCACAACCTGCTCGCTCTGGGATGCTCTGCCCCTGTGCAGAGGACTCTGTGATGCCCAGTGATGCTCAACCCAGGCCCCGGGTGCGGGTGCCTGAGTTTAACCAGCTTGCTTTGTGTCCACAAGGATAATGTGAGCTTGGCTGGAATGAATGTTATTTCGCCCCTAGACAAGTCACAGAGACAGAAAAGATTTTCTAAAAGCAAAAACTTCCCCTGATACTTTAATTGTGAGGCAAAATTTACATTTTGATTTTGGAAATCAATAGCAATTCGCAAATAATTCTCCTGTGCTGCTACAGGTTATCCATCAGCTTTGGGTCTCTGCTCAGCAGAAGCCGCTATTGGCTTTTGTTTGTTTGTCTGTTCAATATTAGTGTTTTTTCCAGGTGTTTTCCAGGTCTGTATTACAATGACGAATTACAGACTTGTGGGCTTTTTTTCCAAATAGTCTTAAAAAATGCAGATGGGTGACATCATTAGAGTGTCACTGAGCCAGGACGCAGCAGCAGCAGCAGCTGTGAACATCTGGTATGAAATGGTGCTGAGGAGGGCATGTAGCCCACGCAAGTGAGCACTGGGCACACCTGGCTTTGGGACAAGCAGAATGGGCTCGCCGCTGCCGCTGTGCCCCATGAAGCTTGTCCTTGTGCCCAAGGACAGGCCAAGGGAGCAGAGCTTGCTGGGTGTTGTTCCGTGTGTCTGCTCTGCCCCGTCCCTCAGCCACACTGGTGTCCCAGCCGCGTTGGAGGCTCCCACTGTGATGTGCCAGAGGAGCGTGTGTGCTGGACGGTGGTGGGCTGCACCCTGCCGAGTGCCCTTGCGTGGCATCTCGGGGGATGGAGCGGCCGTGCAGAGCCCGTAGCCTCTGGGGCACAGCAGGGACCCGAGCTGGATGGGGGGGTCACCTCAGGCAGCATCCATGAGCCCAGAGCTGAAGCTGTCCAGACCCTCTGGGCTCTGCAGGTACAGGGCTGTTTGCCAGCAGTGGGCCTGTGCTATTATGGGCAAATTACCCATGGAATGACTTTTTAGTACTGAAAGAAATAACTTGATTAGTAATTATTGGTGCAGAACACTTGGGGAGCCTCTGCAAAAGGCAAGGATGGGCATTTTCACTGGAGCTACCTGTCAGTTTTGTCATCTAATTATAAGTCTGTTCAGTGCCAGGAGTCTGGACAGAGAAAGGAAAAAAACCCTCAGCGTAATTGTATTGGTCATAATTTGTAGATGCTAATTACTTGCTTTGCAATTAATGTTTCTCTGGCTGGCTGGGAAGCTGTCGTGGCCTTGGCTTGGGACAAAGAACTTGATGCTTCTCATTGCAGAGCTTCTGGGGAAGGGGATAAGACCCCTGCTCTGACCTCGAGCAGCCCCAGCCCCATAGCAGACAAGCAGGACGGTCCCCTTCTTGTCACCCATCCACTGTCACAGAGCTGGAGCTGCCACGGTCCTGGGGCTCCTGGGTGTGCCAGTGTGCACCCCTGGGTGCTGGTGATGACCATCGTCTTCTCACCCTCGTTAGCGGGAGCAGGCTAATTCCTAATCCGTGTGTCTTGCCATACCCTTTTGTGGCACATGTGTCCTATTCACTAGAGAAAGGTGGATCAGGGTTGGCTCTTCCAGCCCGGGGAGGGAGAGGCTGGTGCTGAGAGCGGGGCACTGCCGGGGCCGGGGCTGGGCTGGCTGGCTCCCTGGCCGGGGCAGGCAGCGTGCTGACAGGCAGAGCATGGGCAGGCTTGGGTGGTAGCAGGTCTCTCAGTGTCTGGTGGAGGGACATCACCGGTTGCTTTGTAATTTTGCTTTTTATTTGAAGTGTGTGTGGCACCTCTGGCAAGCGCAGCCCCCTTCTGTGCCATCCCCAGTGCCATTCGTCGGCCTTGACAAAGAGGGAAGGGGCTGGGGGCTCCCCTGGTCCCATCTGGAGGGGCTGGGGGCATAGCTGTTCTGCACTGGCACAGTGGGGCTGGGTGTGTTTGGTTCACAGTGGGCTGCCGTGGTCAAAGGGAGCTCCCCTGGAACCCACCGTGCCGTCTGAGCCCCTGGCCCATGGGCTGTGGCTCGTGTCTGCTGTGCAGATGCAGGCAAGGCAGGAGGAGAAAAGCAGAGTCCGAGCCTGAAGCCAAGGAGTGACAGGCACCAAGGTTATTTATTGTTTACTGTTTCCTTCTAACAAGCATCACTTTCAGCTTATTAATTGTGGCAGGATGTGAGCTGGGTGAAAATTGATTTGGAGCCCACCATCTAAGTGGCCAAACTGTTAAGTACTTATTTTACGCTCTCTAAACAGACATAGTAATTTTTCTCTTCACACATTGTTTTACACCAGGTTAATTCCAACAGTAAATTGAAATCAAATGAAAAGCAGCTTTCCATCCCAGGAGCCCTTCCTGGCACACGTGCCCAGGAACAACAGCCCTTGTCAGGGAGATTGTACTGGAGCCCCAGGAAGCACAGACAGACTCACAGAGCCAGCAGACAAATGGGCAGAGGAAGATGTGCCTGTGTCTGTAGGTGTTCACATGTCCTGTTTGTGTGAAGTACGTGGTGGAGCTCATCCCATTACCGTGGTGCTCCTGCAAAGTGGGACCCTCTCGAGCCTTGTGGGGGGCCAGGCTGTGTTTCGGTCTCTCCTGGCTTCCTGCAGCCAGTGTCTCAGCGTCTCTTGGCTCTCCGCTTTCTGCTCCGGCCCTTCTCCCTCCAGCTGGGCAGCTCTTGGCAGCAGGTCTGTGCCAGTTCGGTGTCCTGAATTCTGCAAAAATTCAGGTGGTCACAGCTTGCCCCGTGCTGGCGTCTGTCCCTCCCCAGGACCCTCGTGGCTGGTGACGATGAGTGTCTGGAGGTAATGTCAAGAGAAATAGAGGGGCAGGGAGAAGCACCACCTGAGAACAGCACACTCTGGACAAGGGGGAGCATCCTTCACTGAACAGAAAGAAAATCTCTCACTGTCCTGCTTGTCTGCAATGTGGTGCTGAGGATGGCAGGAGCTGTCAAAGGGGGCAGAAGCTTTTGGAGCTCAGACCCACCTGCAGTTGCCTGGCTGTGGTCCACGGGGACCTCCAGCCCCACAGCATAGGAAGGACATGAGGTGCTGGCAGCCACAGGAGTGCAGGTGAGGGACGTGCTGGTGTCCAAGTCTGGGACAAGGTGCTGAGGTTGATGGCTCCACGTGAGCTCAGTCTGCTCATAAATCAAAATCCTGATGTGAACTTTAGCAGCATTCATAAATTCTTCATTTATCATTATTAAAGATATGTCAACATTCAAAAACTGATTTATAGCTGGTAATTTAGATCATGGATTGTCTCTGATACAGTAAACTATTCATATCCAAAGCCCATCGTGAAGTTTTCTACTTATTAGGAATTAATGACTCATAAACCAGTGCCAGCGCAGGCTGTTAGTGTGGATGAAGGGAAGGCTGTGGCTGTTGGCGTTTCCCTTCTGAAAAAGTACGGAGGAGCCTCTGATGAAGAGCTGGCTGGTCCAGGCAGCCCTTTGCCCGCCCACTGCGGTGGGTCCTGGCCCTGCTTAGCTGGCCGGGGCTCGACAGGATGCCACCTGCCAGCCAGAGCCCTGCCAGCCAGCCAGGCTGCTGCACCAGGTGTTCTCCTATTAAATTTTACAATACATATGTTAAACCTCCAGTTCTTCCCTGCACTGGCAAAGCTTTGAAGTCCTTTATCTGCAGAAAAGGCCATCTGCTGCTCCAACACCATGGAAACGGCTTTCAGCAGATAAAAACTTTAGTTTATCACTTTAATTTAGCACCAAATGCCGTAAAGTCAGTAATTTACTGTGCGGTTTACAAGGTATTTCTCTAAGTCTCTGGTATGTCTGTGGTTTTTTTCTAATGTTGTAGTGATTTTGCATTTGTGCAAGTGCCACAGGATTGACATTAGACAGCGAGACAGATTGTCCCGTCTCGAGCAGCGTCTCACAGTAAACTGGCAACAGCTGCTAAATTGATGTTCTGTGTTGACATACCTTCATAAATAACGTATTAAGTCCTAAAATAAAACTCTTTTAACATCTAAATTAAATGGAATAAAAGCTTAACTCGCCAGGTAAGTACATTTGCAGGTGCCAGGCCGTTGAGCTGTCAGTGGGCGATAGGGCCGGGCTCGGCAGCGTGAGCTGCAGCCTCTGTGCTGAACCAGGGTCCTGCCGCGCGTGCAAAGGGGCTGCAGTTTCCATGGGGGGTCAGGGAAGGTTTGCTGACGAGGCTCATTAGCTGGGGAACGTGGCTCCCTGTAAACTGCGTTCCTCGGATGCCAGGAGAGCTGGCAGGGGTGACAGAACCTGCGGACCCCGGCTGCCTCCCCACCCGCTCTGCCCCGGCTGCTGCTGGGACGGGGCTCCCACCGTGGAACCATCCCCGCTGTGCTGGGCGCACAGTGCTGCCAGTGCTGCTGCTTCTGAAAACGCTCTCTTGGCTGCTTGTGCTGCTGTGTGGCCCGTGCCAGTGGCTGCAGCTCTCGCAGCAGCGTCCCCGCCGGGGCTCACGCTCCCGTGTGCTTGGTGTGGGGATGCTCGGGGGGCCCCTGCAGACCTGGAGCTGGGTGGGATGGAGCCTCCCCCCGGGTGGAGGGGCCATGGCCATGCTGCTGCAGTGGTGGAAGGGGGGAATGGTGCTGAGAGTGTGTCGGTACCAAACCGGTTATTGATCCGTTGGTTTCGTTTGGCTTTGTAGAGGATGTTTTGCATCCTAGTGCCTGGTTAATAAGACCTCTGCTCACCCACTGTGACAAACTATTGTATTTTGGTTAAAATATTACAGAGAGATACTGGTATGATAGAATGTGCAACATTATCTCTAATAAGCAATTATATTTCATTATATGAATTAATTAAAATCTTACACTTAAACCAAGTAGCTAATTACAGACCTTTTAGCTTAATAAAGATAGAGTACGGAAAAGGATAATGTATATGGTAATTATTGAGTGAAGCAGAATGTAATGTGGATCCGGGGCTTGCCTAGGACATTCGCAGTCAATACTTAATTACTTTACTGCTCTCTGAAGTCTACGTGGCATCTGGCCGCTCTGCTCGTGATCTCTCTCCTGAGACATCGCCACTGCTGCGATTGATCTGTGGCTGCTCTTCTTCTGGTGGGTGAGCAGGATGCCAGGGCAAGGGGCCATCTCTGGTGGGGCTGATGTGCCGTGGTGGGTCACGGTCAGCTCTCGGTGCCAGTGGTGTGGTGGACCTGCTCTGTGCTTGACCCAGCCCTTCTGTCCCATGGCACGTGCTGGTGGCCCAGCTCTGCCTGGCTCCTTCCCATGGGGCCCTGCCTGGCTCTGGGTCTGGCAATGGGCCCCGCTTGTGCTGCTTCCCAACGCTGACAACGGCCTCGGGGATTCCACTGCTGCTCTGTTCTGCGTGACGAGGTGTGGGTCTGCGCTGGCAGCTGGCAGAGCTTCCCAGCCCTGTGCAGCCTGGCAGCGTGCGTGTCTGGCGTGCCCTGCGGAGACCTTTGCTTCTCCAGCTTGCCTTGATTGAGAGTCGTTCCCGGCATCGCTCAGCCCTTACAGTAACAGAGAGGGAAAATTTATTTAGTGCGGCTTAAGGTCAGGTTTTGAGAGTTAACAGTTACAAGGTCGGGAACAGAGAGTTCCAAGAGAAAACAAAACATAAACCGCAGTCCTGTGCTGAGCACGAGGGCCAGGCTGTGCCCTCGGCTCTGGTCCCAGTGCCACGGGGCTCCAGTAGCGTGTGGCACCTCAAGGAAGCCAGAGACCCCTGGGGCTGCCTGGGGCTGCCTCAGCTGCCTGCTGGCTTACACTCACTGCCAGTGAAAACACGGTCATGCTCCTGGTCCTTCCTACGGGGCAGGGGGGTGGGAAGTCATCCCAGACCCCACTGCCACATTCCCTTGCGGGGATGTTTGGTGAGGCTAAACCTTCCCACAGGCATGTAAACAACCCCAGGGAGCTGTCAGCATTCAGCGCAGCCATCCCGGCACGGTAACAAGAACGGGCCGACAGCAGATGTGAGCTTAATGACTGGATGTGAACTTAATGACTGGCAGGCGATGGGGCTTGCTGGCTGGGGAGACTGGAGCTTGACACAAAGCCAGAGGTGTCCGGCCAGAAAATTCTGGCTTGTTTGGGAAAGGCCACTGTGATGCCACAACACTGGAGCTGGCTGGATTACGAGCAGCTGCAAAAAACCCAGCAGTAAATGGAAAGTGGGGTAAGTTGTACCATGGGTTCCTCAGCGGGCGAGGCAGGCGTCCGAGCGGTGATGTGCCAGAGAACGGGAGTGTGCAGGATCTGAACGCGTGCTGCAGATGTGGGACAAACTATGGGTTAAAACACAGCAAACTGGGATTAGAACAAGAACAGCAAGGCGAGCAAGAGCTGGGTGAAGGCAACAGCAGCGGGGCAGTGGTGTGGGGTGGCGGGGTTCATCTGGGGCACCCCTTGGTGCTGGGAGATGCACTGCAGGCACAAGGCACTGACGGCTCGGGGAGCAGGGACATTTCAGAGATAAATGCAGGAGTTATGTAGCCGGGATGGAATTTATTGGGTCCAAGCGCGGTGCTTCAGGCCTGGCAACACTTTGCACTGTAAGTGAAGTTAATCGCTTAGAAATGGCTGCACTAGAGAAAGACCCAAGTTTATCAGTGCATCGTAAGATGATTCCTCTGTCCTTCAGTGTCACTGTCCTCTGGCCTGCAGAAAATAGCCCGAGCTGCTTGACAAGGCGGTTGTTCCAGCAGACGCAGAGAGGTCTGCAGGGCTGCACGGAGGGGCTCCAGCACCACGCTTCATGCCACAGGTGCCTGCTCACCCTTGGACGCCTCTGGGTTTGCTGTGGGTGGAGGGCTTGGTCCCATCACTGGGCACGTTGGTGGCCATGGGAGCCCACGGGGGGACAGTGGCAGGATGGACCTGCCGGCGGCACGGGCTCTGGCAGCGTGGGGCTGGGGTCCCACCGGCAGCTGCCTCAGCTCGGCAGCAGGAGGTGGCACTGCCTCCACCCCTTCAAAGGCAAAATGCTAATTCCTGTCTGAGCAAGAAGAGCCACTAATTGTATGTAAGCCCCTTCCATGATATTTGATTTATGCTTCACGCAGCACCCCTGCAAAGGGTTTGAACAAGGATGAAAGGCCCCTTTTAGGAAGAGAGGTTGTGTGATTAAGCAGCTCTCTTCCTTTTCACTCAAGTACTGCACTGGCTGGCAGCTGCTCTGTGCCCGCGATAATTATGTCAGAGCCTGGGGTGCCATCAAGGGTCTCCGACCATCTGCAAGTGAAGAGCTTCTTTCCAATTACTAGCACTGGCATCCCATGTCCTCTTTGGTCCAAGCTGATGTTTGCTGAAGGATATTGGAAGAATTAGTGGATATATTTCTCTCTAATCCTGTCCCAAGTGACAGCAAAATCAAACTAGAAAGCACCAGATTGTGTGCTGTTGTTTTAGGCAATAGCTCAGTGGTATTAATGAAGGTTTTTATCATTCTGGGGGCTGCATTGATTTAGAGAATGAAATATCCAAGGTAACAAAGCTGGATGAATTAAAAGCTTAACAGCATGAAGAGGTGTTATTGCACCACAAGTTCTCTGGGAACTTGTCTGGGCTGTCCCAGTCCTTGAGACTGGTGTCCTGCCAGGCAGCGTTACCCTCCCCTTGGGGCTGTTCACGTGCTCTCTGATTCCTCTCTAGACAGGAGGCTTTAGGGAAGCCAGGCTACGGGGTTGCTGCTGCTCACCCTGCTCAGTGTTCGGGCAGATTACTGCTGGCCCCAGCACGACCCGTTGGGTGAGGGGTGGGACCTGCCCGTCCCTACAGCCAGAGGAGAGGTGCCTGCTGCAGCCAGGAAACGGGCAGAGTGCTGGAGGGCTGGCGAGTCGTGTCTGGTCTCTTTGGCGGGGATGCAGAGCGGTGGGGCTGTTGAGGGGCTTCAAAACCCAGGAGACCGTTTGTCACTGTCTGTGTTTTGGCTTATATTTGATGAGCCAAATAATATAAATAAATGGCCTATATTTGCAGAGGTGATGCTTCTCCATTTCTAACTGGCATGAACAGGCAGCTTTGGGGAATAATAGCAGGGCGTGGATGTTTCTGAGAATTGTCTTCAGTCTTTGCTCTTCTTTCCTGGCAATATCAGCAAGCTCTCAAGTACCTCTGCTCTGTAATCCAATCAGTCCTAGGGAAACAGGGTTTGCGGCAGTGTCTGACCACTTAAGTACCCACCAGCAGAGTAAACACCAGATATGTTTTCTGAGAATGGCCAAAAGCTATCCCAGCACCTTTTAATGCAGAGACAGGGGTTCCAGAACCTGGACCTTTCTCTGCTTTGGGCTACTGCTCCAAATTCCACCACTGCTGACTTTAAGCAAGCTCTTCTGTGGGTCTGAGCTCTGCACTGGCTCCAGATGTTCACCCGGGACAGAGCCTGTCCCCATCTCGTCCCTAGGAACCCGCAGGTGAAGTACTGTGGTGCAGACACCCATGGCTCCAGTTCTGTTTCCCATTTCCACGGCTGGAGCTCAGGAGGAGGTGGCACTCATCCCTCAGCCTCTGCAGGTGCTGTGTCGGAGTTGGCGGCACGGGTGCTGCTTCTGGGGACTGTGGGGAAAGGGAGTGGGCAGAGGGTTCTTCACGCCACACCGTGCTGCCAGTGCCACTGCTGGGGCTTCCCTAGGGATGCATTAGAGGATTTATGGGTGTCTTCCAAGGTTTTCTCCTTTATGATTCTTGATTAGTAGATAAAAGGCTCATTTCTTCTTTTAATGGGTCTCTGATGTTAATGGCCTCCCTCCAGTCAGATTAAGGTGCTTTGGCCCGTTTTACTCTAATGCAGGATGATTGAGAAGCGTCTGTTTGGTGCACAGTTGACTTCCTCGCACATCTTGCTGTGCTGTGCCGCTGCCACCCCACCAGCGCGCTTCCTGGAAACTGGAATCCAAACGCTGGAGGAGCTCATCCCCTCCTGCCCTCTGCAGGGTCCCCAGTGCTCCCTCCTCCCGGCCTCGTCCTCACTGCCAACACATCTCGGGACGGCCCGAGGAGTGCGTGGGCTGCAGGATGGGAGCAGGGGAATGCTGAGCTCCAGGGGCAGCTGGTGCTGCCTTCCCAGTGCGCCGTGGGAGCAGGGCTGCCCATCCTGCCCGGCCCTGCCAACTCCTGCATGTGCCGCTGTCCAAGGGCAAAGCAAAGCGCTGGAGTCTGCAGGATAATCAGAGCTATTAGAGGCACTCTTGTGTGCAAGAGGGTGTGAAATGCAGATGGATGGAGGTGGAGGGCCCTGGGGAGCCGCAGAGAACAAGTGGGGACGTGCCCGTGTCCCTGCGGAGGCTGGGGTGGAGGGGATTCAAGCGGTGGGAGCCAGCACGAGACACCAGTGACCCCGTGCCTGCCTCAGCCGCAGGCACCTCCAAACCAGGACGGAGAAGCTGCCCAGGCTGCAGTCTCGTTGTATTAACAAGGCACCATTTCTGCATTTTAAGTGTGTGCTTCTTGATGTTGTCCTGCCTCCAAATGATCCTGAAAATGTATCGTCTACTTAACTACCTTTTAATTAAAAGTCAGGGATATTAGAAAAGGGGAATCAATTCCTGTCACAATTAAGAGCTTGAACAATTGCAGCATGTTTCAGCAAAGGATCCTCTCTGGACTTATTGATCTGTATTGTCATAATGTCTGCTTTATTACCATGGCTCAGACGGTCTTAAATGAATATTTTGCCTGAATTATGCATGTCATCTGGCAGGCAGAACAAGCTGCCCGCTGCCAGTTGGAGTCTGCAGGGCTTCCAGGCCACTGTGCCCGCCGACTGGGACTAGGGTGAGCAGCCTTTTCCCCCTGTGGCATTGGGCTCGTCTGTGAGCGTGATGCTGACACCAAGGGCCTGGTGCCTGCTGGAGCGGTCCAAGGAGTGTGAGAGTTTGAAGCCTCAGGAACCACCTCAAAGCCTGGAGGCAGCCATGGCGAGTGGCACCCAGGGAGCAGGAACTGGCAACCAGCAGCGCCTGGCGCATCCTGCACCCAGTGCGATGCTGTGTCCCTGCTGCTGATGGGAGCAGGACAAGGAGGGCAGGCTGGCACCGGGGCTGGAGCCAGCTCCCCTGGCCACCGAAGCCTTCCTCTCCCTCTCCTTCTCCTCTCCCTCTCGCGCGGCAGAGAGGTCTCTGCTGCCCTTCCCTGTGGAAGTGATGGGAGAGTAGGAGGGGGATTAATCGAACTCTAACATGATGAAGGACCTTTTTAAAGGTAGAAGATGTCCCAGCTATGTCTTTTCTGCCCTTTAAAAGTTCTTGAAAACTAGGGGGTCTTGGAGGAAAGAAAATTGATTTGCTCATGTTTTCTTTTGTACCTCAGGGCAGAAAGTAAATTCAAAAGGGCCGTGACATGAAAGGTCAGAGTCTCTGTTGCTGTGGCTGATAATGAGATCCCACAGATAAATCAAAATACCTGGATTTTACCACAGAGGAGCTACTGGTTTAACCCAAGATATTGGGATTAGGAAGAAGAAAGGGCATGTGCTAAAATCTTGTCTGCCGTGGAAGCAGACTTGGCAGTGGGAATGACACAGCCCCTGTCACCCTGGGGGCTGTATCCTGCTGCCTGGTGCTGCCAGGCACGTCCTGTGGCTCCCTGCAGTTTCTGCTTTCTTCTCTCTTCTCCCCCCAGCCTTGCAAGCTGCCTGGGCACCCGCAGCCTCCTCGCCCAGAGCTGGGGCTGGGGAAGGAGAAACCCTCAGCCTTGGCAGCATTTCTTGTAAACCAACAGCCACAGCTCCCAAGGCTGCAGTCCTCCAGATACCATTTGCTTTGTGATAAATAGGATTCACATTGTAATTTCTGGCTTTTATTAATGCTTTTAATCTGCAGACCTCGAGAGCACTCAGGCAGGGAGAGGTGAGCCAGAGAAAACCCGGAAAGAGATGCTCAGAAGAAAAGGAAAGAAGCAGAGAGAAGTGAGTAGGATGAACTCTTTACCTCTCTATCCCATTAGCACATTCACTGCAGGTTGCAAAATCCTGCCAGGAGCTGGCAGAGCTGGAAGGCAGCACGGGTCTGGGTGCCAGGCAGTGGCTCTGGCTCTGCGGGTTCCAGGGCTCTCCCCACTCGCAGGCTGCAAAGTTGGGGGGTCAGGGATGGCTCCAGCCCCGGGCCCCAGCTGCCTTCTCCTTGCTGGCACAGCCTCTGCCTTTGATCTTTGCTCCTCTCGTTTGTGTATTAAGTGACCCTCAGGCTCGTGTTAGTGCCTTCGGTGTGTGACTAATTGGAGAAGTGTCTAATCTTGTCCTCCACCGATGTTACCATTATGCAGCCTGTGACTAAACATGCTGTCAGCGGCTGCTGTTTACAGATAATAATGCTGCTTTCTCTCCATCCCTACGCCATCACCCTTGTTAGAAAGTTTTACGGATAAATTAGTCTGTGTGTCCAAATGCATCCCCTGAGCGCTGCACCCTCTGACTCTGGGTGGCCAGATGTGACTGTGGTGACCCTGAACCTCTGCACAGGGAAGTGACCTGGCCCCACACCAGTGTGACCCTGGTCTGGATCCTCACTGCTGTCCCCTTTTTGGTTCTCTTCAAGGAGACCCTTTCAGGGCTGTGGCCCCCTCAGTTTTGCTACCAGACTGGAGGCAGCAGCGTCTGTGTTGATAAAATTCTCTCTGATGCTTCATTACAGCCAAATCTGCAATACACACAAAAAGCTACTCTTTTTCCACTCTTGCTGAATGAAACATTTATACATTTCCAGAGAAAGCTCCTGGTACGCGCGGTGCATGGCCTTTCAGATACAGTAGGAACAAACTGCAGCTGCAGATGGGAACAGGTTGTTTCTGACATTCGTTATTCTTTCCCCTAATTATAATGCAGATTGGACACTCTCTCCAGCATTTCCTCCCTTTCTGTTTATTTAAGCAGTATTTTTGTGAACCTACATGGCAATCTCACCCTGGGACGCAAGTGCACTGCTATAATGAAGCCAAATTGATCGCTTCCCTGAGCTGCAGCCCTTTTCCCCAGCTCCCTTCCACCGTCAGCCAGTGCTGAGCCAGGGGCTGGGAGCAGGGCTGAGTGTGGGGCTGGGGAGGGTCCCTCTCTCCGTCAGGACAGAGCTGGCAGGACCCCCATGGCAGGTGTCCCAGGGGACAGTGTGGCCAGTGCCTGGGACTCGTCTCCAGGGTCCGCATCCAGCCCGTTGCGGTGGCAGGCGGAGCAGAGGCACCCGTGGGTGTGGGAAGCTGTCCAGCTCTCTGCTGTGCACCAAGCAGTTGGTAATTACCGGAGAGCTTTAATGGAGCTGGACGCACTGCACTGGTGCCTTATTTAGAGTCTGCCCAAGCACCGAGTCCTGGAGTGCAAAATGCGTCGAGGAATTAGCCCCAGCTGGAGTAAATTGCTAATTATCATTTGCAAAGTCTATTACCCTCTCTATCATGGGCAGATGAAAAAGGCTGGCTCTGCATGCCCTCTCTGTCACCCTCACCCCTTGACGAAGGGATAATTGGCGAGTGCCCTGTGGTGACTGAGTTAGTCCCAAACTGTCTTTCTTCATCAGTGTGTCCTGCAGCTTGCATCTTTGATTGCCTAATGAACGGGAGCTGGAGCAGCATCACCCCAAGGAAATCTGCGCTAGCTCGGTGCCTGACTCCAGTGCCCTTGTTAAGGGGTGTTCGCTGCCGCATTGTCGAGGGGCCAGTAGAGTTAGAGATCTTGGTAATTGGTTTTAAATGGTGATCAGTGCAAAGACTTAAATGTAAAAAAACTCTTAACAAATGGGGGAAACGCTGTGAAATAGGGAAATCCTCACCTGGGGAGCGTCCACTCTGGGGACCCCTCGGTGGTGCAGGCACAGAGCTGCGGGTGCCCCGGGAGCCGCGTCACCAGCCTGGCACGTGCTTAGTCTGCAAACTTACCAATGTTCGGGCTGCGAATTCGGCACAACGTTGCTGGCAGCAGTCGAGGGAGGTCCAGAAAGAGCATGGGCTGGGCGAGAGCTTGGCACTGGGGCAGGTGCCAGCCTCTGTTGTAGTCACTCTGAAGCATCCTTCCCAGTTCTTAAGGCTGCAGACTCACCTTGTCCAGCTGTCTGCTGTCTGACCGGTGGGACCGGTCTGTCTGAAACGCGTCTGACCATGAGTGGTGGCCACATGTTGCAAATCCCTTTGTAAAACATAAACAACCTGCTGTGAAATTATTTCTGATGCCACTGAAAATGGAAATCCTAATGACAGCACTTCAAACAGAACTGCTGCAAATCTCTGTAAGTGATTTTAATGAAACCAGCCAGGAATACAAGGAGAGCAAATCAAAGCTAGGACAACTCCTTTGTTCAAATTACATGTAATTGGTATCAAAATTATGATAATGGTTGTTTGCACCATTATACTTGAAGTATATCATCATTTCTATCACAGACCTCTGCTCTCAGAGACTCAGACACCTAAGCTCTCCGTCTACAATTCTGTCTTTCAACCAGAGGATGAGAACCAGCAGCAGAGGAGCTGTTTGAGTTGAAGAAGCCCATCTGTGCCAAGATCGGGGTGCCAACGTCCTGCCCTGTATTCAGCACCAGCGACAAAGCATCTCTGCAGGGCAGGACCATCTTCCCCAGGGGAGCTGGGGTATCTTCCTGGTAGAGAACCTCCCCCAGCCCAGTTATAGCTGTGCTGTGCATGCTTCCGTCACTAAGGTCCTCCCTTGGTGAGGTCCAGCTGCGATGGCATCAGCCCCAGTGCCTCTGCAACAGGAGTGCAGGAGATTGGTATTTTTGATTTTGATTTAGGACAGGGAACTGCTTGAGAGAGTCCAGCACAGAGCCACAAAGATGATGATGGAGTGGAACATCTCCCTTATGGGGAAAGGCTGAGGAAGCTGGGTCTCTTTAGCTTGGGGGAGACTGAAGAGTGACCTCATTAATACAAGGGGCAATGGGTGCAAGCTGGAACATAGGAGGTTCCACATAAATATGAGAAAAAACTCCTTCACGGTGAGGGTAAGAGAGCACTGGAACAGGCTGCCCAGAGAGTCTGTGGGGTCTGCTTCTCTGGAGGCATTCAAAACCTGCCTGGATGCATTCCCGTGTGAGCTGGTCTAGGTGGTCCTGTCCGGCAGGGGGGTTGGACTAGATGATCTTTCGAGGTCCCTTCCAGTCCCTAACATTTGGTTTCAGCAGTGACTGAACGGGTGGGGCAGGATACAGTCCCAAATTCAATATGTTTACTTGAACTAATTGGACATTAATTAGCACTGAATTACAGCTGGGTTCCTCTGGAGCTCTAAATTGCTTTTCTGTTAGCACCAAATGGTTTTCTCTTGATCAATGCCACCCAGGTGGGTGTCAGAGCCATGGTAGTGGCCAGTCAGTGGTGACTGCCATGACACTCATGGGACAAGAACAGCCTCTTCTGGCTGTGGAAGGGCAGGAGGGGCTGGGCAGACCCCTGGAAGCTGCAGGGGCTGTGGCTGCCCCAGACACTGCTGAAGGAGAGCCCCAGGGTGCTGGTGCTTAACTCTGCTGGCCTCCTGCTCTTGATGCTGGCTCCAGCTCTACCATGTACCCCATCCCCAAGTGCCACTGACACTGAGCTGCACAACTGTAGGTCCCATATGAACAGCATAGGGAGTCTAATTAATGCATGTAATAAATCTGTAGAGCTAGGTGGCCTGGGTGCACTTGTGCATCCATTGCTGTCTCCTCCACAGAGGCGGTGACATCTGACAGGTTTTAAAAGAGATGCTTTTCCCTTGACAGGGGTTTCATGACTGGAGCTGGAGTTGCACCCATCTCTCACCTTCACCAGCTGCTTGTCTTCATGCAGCAGAGAGCATGGCCATGGCTTCTCCCTGCATCAGCCTCCAGCAGCTCCCAGAGCCCAGCTCCAGATGGGGACAGGGTAACTCCTGAGCTCAGTAAATGCCTGGACTTACCCTTCAGATTCTGTCTCCAGGTTGTAGTCCCTGGATCCCTCCTGTCTGGCTGTAGTTAATAGCGTGTGATAATTTGTGTCTAGTTGAGTTGGAGTTTAACACTGAAGGGATCCTTGCCCCCAGTGAAGGGCTGGGTTTCATAGTGACGATGACAGAATGAACATTACTTATGTAAGTGTAATGATCTTATGCTGCCCAGAGCTCTGGATTTTCTCAGCATGTGACGAATGTGAGGCATTTAAAAAAATTAGACACTTAGTATATTTTACATTATTTTCTACAACATGGATCTCTGTGGGCTGCCTAGAAATCCATTAGCAAGAAATGTAAAGAAGCTTAAAGGCATTTACCCGGATTAGCTGCCTTTATGTAGTCAAGGATCTTTTATGTGATTACCTTAAAAGCTAAAGAGCTGCTGCAAAACATTTATAGTACAGAGATCCTGAAGCAAAGAAGAGTACACATCTGACAGAAAAATTAAGCCATTAAAAACAAACGCATAGCACTGGCTGCTTTTATTTTCAGGCGAACAACAGAGAAGGTAAAAGGAGTTAACACACAGAGTATTTCCCTTTTGCAGCCCATGAGGCAGGGCTGTGCAGCTTCAGCTTTGAGGGGAAGCTTTATGTGAGCTTTTATTTTCACTGTGATTTCTGGCAGTTAGCAGCGAGCAGAGGGTGCAGGGGCAAGGCAGTGCTGCTGGCAGGGCACTGGCTGTGCCGGGCATGGTCCTCGTGGGAAGCGGTGTCTGAGCCCTGGGATCAGACAGGGACAGGGGTCTGTTGAGGCTCAGAGGGTACCTGCCGTGGGTTGTTCGAGCTGCATGAACTGCTGCTCTCCAGCGTGGGGTATTTGCTCAATGCCAGGTACCTTAGTGCTGCGCTGCTGCTGCCTGCTCTTCTCTTCTCCTCTCTACCTCTGGCCTGGTCACGGCAGAAACAGCAAAACTTGTCCTGGAGCATGTTTTTTGACATGCCCAAGACAGCACAAAATCGCACAAATCCCTTGTTTTCTGGCGTAAGAAAATCCTTTCAAGTGTGAAAGAAGGAGAGGTGCAAGAGGTTCTGAGAGGTTTCTGCTTGCTGCTCCTTTCTTCAAGAGCAGCTCTTACAGCCACGTGCCAAGGGCCGCATCCTCCTGCCTCCTTTGTCCTTTAGCTTAAAAAGTCGTTTGTCAGCAAAAGAAACAAAGTTTTGTTTTTCAGTCCAGATCTGGCTGTCCTCCCACTGAGACTTTCAACTCTTTATCTCAGGAATTGATGGTCTCAGATTCTGATCCTCTTTCCTTGGCGTTTGTATTGATTTTCTTTTTTCCAGGAGGGTTATTTTCACTGTGGTTTCAAAACTATCTTTCTGTCTCCACTTATAGCAGGTAATAGTTCAGCTCGGCGAATTGCACATTTTCTGGGCCAGCTCTTTGCAGAAGCTCCCCTGGCAATCTGGAGCCTAGACAACCAGGCATCTTTGCTTTCCCACTCTCGTCTCTCCAGGCTCAGGAGCGAGGTGAGGGAAGCTGCCTGTGCGCTGGGCGTGAGTGACCGAGGTGACCAGATCACCTGGGCATTCCTCTTCCCTTGCCTACAGAGCCTGGCCTCTTGTGTCGCTGGTGCTCAAGGAGGCAGCTGCTCTGCTGTGCCGTGTCCGCTGCCCCAGGGGACCGTGTCCCTCTGTCCTGCTCCCCGAGCACGTCCCTGGTGCTGTCTCGGCTCTGCTGCAGCCTGTCTTTGGGCTCAGGTGCCTGTCTCTGATCATCAGCTGTGCCTGATAATGAATAAATCCAATTGTCTCAATTTAAAAGGCTGCTCTGTTTCCTTCACCCCAGCAATGGCTTTTAGTCAGCCAGTCCTGCCAAAGAAAAATTCATGAGATCATTTCCCCAAAACAACATGATACCTCAAAATCTTAATTAAAATACCTCTGGCTGTTCTAATAGTAAGCTTTTATAAGCACGTGGAATAATATATCAGGTAAATGGAAAAGCTTTACACTCTATTAGCATGACATACCCTTCTTCTAGTGAAACACACCTTGAACGTCAAATCCTCCACGTACCCTGGCAATATTCTTCCCTGTCTGGTTCTTCAATGACATGGACACACGCACCTCCCGCGGCTCTCGGTGCTGAATGGAGCTGTCCCAGGGGTCTGTATCGATTTGCTTCATGACATTAATACCTTACACCATACCAGCATCAAGATCTCGTGCATGAATACGGAATGGGAGGCTGTTGTGCCCCAGGGGCTGGTAAGCGAGATCCCATATATTACACCGTGTGAGTTGTGTGTCATATTAGAGCAATCTGGTTTTAAAGGGCATCTTTCAAGTACAAACTAGCTTTTTCCCACACTTGACTGATCACACAAATAACTATGATTAAAGGTCAAGTGCCTGGGTTTTTCTATTTTACTCCTTAAAAATTTATATGCGAAAGAAAACCTAGAAGTTAACATAGCATGAAATTGTTATGCAGTTATGAGCCTTTAACGACAACTAAATATCCCTTTTCTTCCTGGGTGGCTTGAAAAATCTCCAGTAATAATGGGTCACTTCTGGTTTCCACTGGAGGAAGAGCATAAATAAACCCCGTCTTCTGCTTCCCTGCCCTGTAACGTGACAGAGGGAGAGGTTTAATTCTGTGAACCTGTAGCCTGAGCTTGCCAGGAGCATCATCTGGGATCGCAGCACCGGTGTGCTGCAGCAGCACCGCAGCAAAGCGCTGGCCCGCGCTGAGCTCTCCTGGCCAGAAACAGCATTGATAAATGGATGGGGATTTTCTTGCTGGTCAAGTTATCACAGAGAAAAGGTAGTGGCTGTGTGTCGAGAGGGGCTGGGAAAAGGAGGGAGAGCTGGAAACACCCTCCAGCTCTGGGCATTCGGCTGGGCTGTCTGTGTTCTGTTGTGGGTCTCTGCCCTGGATCTTCCAGGCTACAACTGATGTGGCAGCTGAAGAGCATTTGAGGTGGGAGGGGAGTGCTGGAAGACATGGAGAGCAAGTATAAATATGAGAGGTACGTATTGTCAAATCTAATTATGAATCCTCACTGTGCTTAAAAAATATTTCCTCTCGTTCTGCAGAATGGCCACAGCAGCAGCATCTTCCTCTGAGCTGGCTGGCCAAGAGCTTCAGGTTGCCAACAGATCTGTAATCGTAGGCAACGCCTCCTGAACCTCTCGGAAACAGACATTCCTTAGGTGTTAAAAAGATGCTTGGAAAGGCAAGATGCCTGGGGAACAGGTTAAAGAAACAGCGCACTCAGGGTTTTGAGCTGGTACCTGGGTTGCTCAGGACTCCTGGTCCTGCAGAGACTTTCACATACAGTTAAATGTACTCACATGGGCAGTCTATTGACTTAGAAGCTGGGGCATGAGGCAAATGAGCTGCAATCACCATATCTAATTAATCTTATTATGCAATGTGCAAATTGAGTCTGACTGGCAGCAGGGTCCATAGGGTATCTGCTCCAGTAAATGTATGCATGTGAGGCGCTGCAGAGGGCACGGCTTTAGTGTCCAACACTGTGAGGTGTTACAGTGCAGCATGTCTGTGCTGGCACACGACACTGCTCTGCCCCTGCTGCGCCGTGCCCCTGCCCTCAGCAGCCCTCCCCACACCTCTCATTTCATGAGAGGGTTCTGGTTAGCTGGGCAAGTTCTGCTGCCAGCATGACCCAGCCCTCAGCTCTGCGTGTCCGGCTGCAGCCCTCAGCTCTGGGTGCTCCTCACACCCGCTGAGCCAGCATCCGAGTCCTGCACCACCCTTGCTGGGGGGTCCAGCTGTGGCACAGGGGGTCCAGCAGTGACGGACAGGGCTTGACACCCACACTGTGAACAGAGGCTGTGCACCGGGTGCCATAGCCCAGCCAGGCTGTGTTAGATGGAGACTCATTATTTTTATTCCAGACTTGCGATGTTTTACATTTGAGAGCACATAATCACAGCGAAGGGAACATCCCCCAGGAACAAGCGTTGCTACACCAGCGAGCTTTGGCATTGTGGTATGAGCCATCAGGTGGGAAACTGGCGGGCGTTCAGCCTGACTAAATTTTGCAGGAGCCTGCAACACCTACAATTAGTGATAAACCTTGTCGAGTTCCTCCCCCGGCACAGGAGGCTGAGGGCCTGGCAGAACGCACCTCGCCCGCAGCATGCCAGGAATTGCCTCCGCCAGCCTGGTTGTCCTCACGCAGCCTCCCGCTGCTGTGCTTGCCACCATGGCGCTGCCCATCACGGGGGTCTGGCAGGACCCCTCCCCCCCGCCCCCCCGGACTGGGGTTTTGTTCTGGCCACTCTGACTTTTATGGCAGCCACTGCGCTTGGAGGACTTTGAGACAAAGTTAGGAATCAAATTTCAACCCCGAGAGGCAGAACAGAGAGTGTGACACAGAACTGGCCTTCCTGGGCACCACTTGCAGGCACATCCAGGCCTGCCCTGCCTCCTCCAGGCCCTGTGGTGCAGAAGCAGGGCTCTGACTTGCCAGTGGCTGCCTGTTAACGGTAGCAGGGAGCAAATGTCACCTGGGGGGAGGTGGGCACAGCATTGTTAATTGCAGCTGTGTCCACAAGGCCGCAGCATCTCAGCGTCACCAAGAGCTGCCCATGTCCCGGCAGCTCTCTGGCTTCCGTGGGGAGGGCAGCCCCTCTCTCAGCAGCAGTACCAGGCAGCCCAGAGCTCTGCCCTGCTGTGCTCGGCCGGTGCCAGCAGCAGCCTGCCCCGCAGAGCCCGCACTGAGGCACGGCAGGCAGAGAAACCGCACCTGCCGTCAGTAGGCTTCAGGGTGAACGACGCCCCCCCTCCCGCTGTCGCCCGCCCCTTCCCGCCGAGCGCCTCGGCTGCCGCCGCGGATTGGTCGCCTCTCCCCGCGGCCACGCCCCGGCAGCGCCCATTGGCGGCGCGCGGAGGGGGCGGGGCCCGGCGGCCGG
>JANVCC010000120.1:7574740-7627943 GCA_025345505.1 Todiramphus chloris collaris | reverse complement strand
CTGCCCCGCGCCGCCGCCGAGCAGGGTGAGCCCCGACCGCCACCGCCACCGGGACCCGGACCCGGACCCGGACCCGGACCCGGACCCGGACCCGGACCGGGACGGGGCGGGCGGAGCCGCGCGGCCGCGACTCCCGGCGCCCTGGCGCTCCCGGCCGCGCCGCGTGCCCCGTGCCCGGCGGCCTCTCGCCGCTCGGTCGCTGCCGCCGCTCGGTCTCCGGGGGATGTCTCCAGCCGCGGAGGTGCCCGCAGGGCCGGGCCTGCCGCCGGAGGGGTGCCCGGCAGCGCTCGCTGTGCACGGCGGCCGCGGACGTGCCCGCTGCGTGCGGCGCGGTTCGGGGCTCGGACGGGAGAGGAGACGGGGCTCCTGCCCGGGGCTGCGCCCGATGCCAGCGGTGGCAGGGCTGGGAACCCTGACTTTTGGGGAGATGCCTTCTCCTGCCAGACAGGATCGGGTGTTCTGTGCAACAGGGATGTGGTCGCTCGGGGAAATTCCAGTTCCAGAGCAGCACCGCTTGGCTCCAGGAGATAGGTGGTACGGGCACAGCAAGGCTGCGGTGTTGGCTGGTGGTTTGGTGGGATTGTCCTGCAGGGTCCCTTGGGAAGCACTGCAGCCTTCCCTAGGACGTTGTCCTCGTTAGCTCAGGGTGCTAATCACGCAATGGCGAGGTCTGCTCTGGAAGTGAAGCCCAGAGCTCTGCAGCACGGGTCCTGCTCAGTGCAGTGCTCGGTGCTGGTGCGGGGATGTGATGCTGGTGGAGCTGGGACGTGAGCCGCTCCCTGCGCTGGGGACCTGACCCGCTGCTTGGGCAGGTGGATGCTCGGGGAGTGGTGCCCCCGGCACGGTGCTGAGCTTCCCAGTGAGCGGGTGAATGTGTACTGGTGTTTGCTTTCTAATGTGTGCTCTTCCCTGCAGTTGTCCTGTTGGACTCGAAGGAATCACAGGCAGAGCTGGGCTGGACCTCACACCCGTCAAACGGGGTAAGTGCGGTGGTGAGGCTGTCCCCCCGCTCTGCTGGACAGGGTGTTTGAAGTCCACTCATGGAGCTGGTGGAGGGGGCTGGCAGCCGTGGGGGCTGCGGGCGGGCGGGCAGCTTGCACGAGCTGTTGTGTTGATCGTTGCCGGCGCCTGGCGCGCAGTGAGAAGCAAAGTGCTGGTTCCGTGAGTGGCACAGCTCGCGGGGAATCGCTCCTCAAAAGGAATTTTACACTCCTGTAATACCCAAATCAGCACCAGTTGGTTCAGGCTCTGTGCTGTGGTTCGCATGTCAGCAGGAGCTCCGGGGGATCAGTCCGGCTCTTGGAAGAGGGCTGTGGACGGGATGGGATTGTCAGGAGTGTTGCATCACGCAGGGTCTGTTTGACCGGGTCTTTGCTTTGATGACAGGGTCGCTCTGTAGCTGCTTTCAGCAGATAAAACTCAAGAGTGGTGTTCCTTGCTGCTTTGGGTTCGTTGTGCAGAATGGAAACAAGCTGCTTAGAGGGAATAGTGATAGATCCTGGAGTCATCTGCATTGGCCAGCTGTTGGTCTGCAGAAGAAACTCTATTTTGGGTACATTTGGCAATCTTGCATAAATTTACCCCCAGAAAGTATTGCTTTGGGAAGTTGCCAGGTCATTCTTAAGGCTGTGAGTGTTGAATCATCATTTCACTAATCGGAATCTTTGCTGGTAACTTTGGGGAAATACAGTTTCTTTTTCAGTCAGAGGATTTGTCCTCTTCTAGCTAAAACTTCTCCTGACAGAGAAGCTGCTGCTTGCTGTTCATAAAGACGTTTGTGTTTATGTGATGGCGTGACTGGTGTCACGGCTCCTTGGCCACCTTTGACTTCTCTGGGTAGCCCAGTCCCAGCTGGCGTTACGCTGTGCAGTGGTGCTGTGCAGTGGTGCTGTGCAGATGCACCCTCCCAGGGACAGAAAATCCAAGGTGTGGGAGAGAAAGGCTCTGGCTTCTCAGCCCCTGATGTGTCCAGGTTCATGTTAGACTTTTATATAGGTCTGATGCCAGTGCCCTCTTTCTGGTTGTGCTTCTGGGTTCGCACCTTTGCGAAGAGCTCATCTGTGAGGTGGTCCAGCAGCAGCACTGGTAGCACGGCTGGTGGGTTTGGTGGGCTGAGGAGTTCTAGTACCTGTGATAGAATGGCTGGTAGGTGGGGAGCCTTGTGGCGGTGATATCTATACTGGTCGGTGTGCTTCTGCTGGGGCGGGTGGCTCTTGCTCATGGCAGCTCTCCAGCTGTTACAGCCCTTTCTGTTCTTTCCCCAGTGGGAAGAGATCAGTGGTGTGGATGAGAATTACAAACCAATACGCACGTACCAGGTCTGCAACGTTATGGAGCCAAACCAGAACAACTGGCTGCAGACGGGCTGGATTGCTAGGCGTGACGGCCAGAGGATCTTCATCGAGCTGAAGTTCACCCTGCGGGACTGCAACAGCATCCCTGGTGTGATGGGCACCTGCAAGGAGACTTTCAACCTGTACTACGTTGAGTCCGACTCTGACCTGGGCCGTAGTGTCCACGAGAGCAAGCACACCAAGATCGACACCATTGCTGCTGACGAGAGCTTCACGCAGGGGGACCTGGGTGAACGAAAGATGAAGCTGAACACCGAGCTGCGGGAGATTGGGCACCTGAGCAAGAGAGGCTTCCACCTGGGCTTCCAGGACGTGGGCGCCTGCGTGGCGCTGGTCTCCGTCCGTGTCTATTACAAGAAGTGCCTCGCCACTGTGCAGAACCTGGCCGTGTTTCCGGACACGGTGGCAGAGACGGCCTTTGCGACTTTGGTGGAAGTTAAGGGCACTTGCGTGGCTCACGCCGAGGTGGATGTGGATAATCCCCCCAGGATGCACTGCAGCGCGGAGGGCGAGTGGCTGGTCCCCATCGGGAAGTGCGCATGTGGTCCCGGCTTCGAGGAGAAGGACGGGGGATGCAGAGGTAAAAGTGGTCACTGGTGTCCTCTGGTAGCTTTTGTCCGTGTCAGTCCGTGCTGCTGCCAGGCTGCTCCAGTCTGCCCGGTGCCCAAGCACAGCTCAGACAAGTGGAGCTGCCTCTTGTCAGCAGTATGATTCTCTCAGTTGATTGTGGCTGCCCAGCTCACCGACAGACCTTCATTTGAAGGGTGGCAGTTGGGTAAATGGAGCGCGTTGCCGGTAGCCGTGCTGCAGCATGGTGTTGGCCGGGCAGGTGTGCCAAAGCTGTGAACCCCTTCAGGCATTTCCCACAGCTTTATCTGCAACTACAAAATTACTCTAGAACGTTAACATCCCCATTGTCATGCTTTAGAGACAGTGATTCTGTGACTTTATGGCTTGCAAGGTTGTGGTTAATGGCAGCTGTAAAAATGGATGTAACCTCTGCCTTAATGGGGGCCTCTCTAATGAACCTGGTGCTGTGACCACTTTGATCTCACTTTGAAAGGCAGGTGAGAGCTGGGCATGGGATCAGCCCTGAGTGTGGGATACCAGCTGCCCTGCTCCTGCTCTCAGAGTGTTTGGCCTATGCAAGGACAGAGGTGCTGGGCCAATGCCTCCTCCGGGAATCTTCCTGCTTCGGGCTGTGGTCAGGACCTTGTCCCAGGTCTCAGCTGCCTGTGTGCCAGGCCAGGTGCCCTCCTCCAGGAGATGGAAGCCTTTCCCGGTGCTCCAGGCTTGGTGTCCTCCTTAAGAAGACCTTATTAAAACTATTGGATTGAAATCTCAGCGCTGTTCATTGCTTCAGTGGCTGCGTGGCAGCTCGCCATGCTTTCCCCATCTGTTCGGAGTGGGAATTTACATAGTGAGTCCCAGAAGGCATTTGCTAATGTTTCAGGTTTCTCTGTGTTGAGTTTAAATAATTCATATTCTCTAAGGAAAAATATTTGAAGTAATTTAATGGACATATTTAAGTTTTTCCCCTCTCTCACAGAAAGCAGGTCATTAGTCACTCTCTGTGGAGCAGCGTCTGATGTCTGGTCAAATATCAGAAAATAGTTTTTAAGGGTTGAAGGTTTTTGGTTTGTTTTAGAGCCCTGCATTAGCATAGTGCTAAGTGAATAACTTTAAATGATTTCTGATGAAAGCATCCCAGTCGGTGGAAGTTCTACCAGGACAAAAGTCCTTGAGCTGGAGGCAGGTAAATCAGTGGGAGTTTGGGGATGTTGTAACAGCCAGGTTGTCGTCAGCAAATCTGGCTCCACTGCCGTGGGCCCGTGTCAGTGGCTTTGGAGGGCTCGGCGGGTGTGAGTCCACTGCATCTGTCTTGCCCATGAAACTTCTTGGCCACAGCCTGTTGCAGCTCTTGTGGCGTCTGGGCAGGGCTGTGCCCGGGCAGGGTGGCCACGAGGCGTGGACATCTCTGCAGCAAGAACGAGCTTTATTCCCACTGAACTGACGAGGCTGTTTGAACTGAATCCCAAAGCTGGTATCCCTGTAGCTGTGTTTTATATGCTGAAATCATCCTGCCGCTGAGAGAACGTTTGTATCCTCACACTGAAATCAGGAGAGATGAAAAAAGATTAATAGGATTTGTGGTGCTGCTAATTACTGCTGGGAGAAAGCTGAGCCTCTTTCTGTCCATCTTTGTGTATCCCACCACTTTTCTGACAAAGCCCCAGCGTACCCGACAGGCTTCCGTGGGTTTGCACGTTTCTGATGAATCATTTTGGTGATCGTTGAGGTGCAGCCATCTCTAGAGGGGAACCGAGCAGCTTTAGCATCTGCTTAACATCTACTCCCAAATAAGAGCAGAGGTTCTGTCACTGCAAATACGCTTAGGCTGCTTTCCCTGTCTAATGTGTACCTACAGCCAGGTGCTGGTCTGCACTTACACGGGTCTTAAAACCTGGTTCCAGCAGATGCACAGCAGGCAAGTTAGGAGTCCTGTTGCACTGTGGATGATCACCTGCCCGTCCCTGTTTGGTCTTTGGTAGGCTTCTCAGCACAGATGTACTTTTATCCTTAATTTTACCAGGCCTGAGCTGTGGCTCCTTCATGACATTTACTTTGTGGTGCATTGCAATAGCTTTTGTGTAAATGAAACCGTGATGTGGAGGATCTGCCTGACATTTGCTGTAAAGTTGTCTCTTTCTGCTTCATCTTTTCCATCCAATCCCTTGTAATATCTGCAAGGAGAATTTCAACAAAGCCCAAGGTTAATATTTACCAGCCAGATTCGCTGCAAATGAGACAACTTCAACCAGACGTTGAATTAATATGATGGAGACCAGTTTCCAAAAATAGCTGTCAGCCACTCTTCTTTGACAGAAACGTAAATTTGTGCTGTAGCTGTTTCCTTCTCAATTTATTTTCCTCCTCTTCTGACAGCCATGGCAGGAGCCGATTCTGCGCTGGGCTGTGCTGGGGAGATGCCCCGTGCTCTGCTCTTCCAGCAGCATCGCTGCGCAGGGCGGCCTGGCACCGTGCGTGTTCCGGGTGGTGATGGTCTGTTGACCTGGCTGCATCCCTTGCCTCTGCAGGAAGGACACTGCTGAAACCAGTGCTAGGGATGGAATAGTTTCTAGTGCTTTCTGAGGATTTTTAAATGACGCTCTAAGGTGAATTTCCTTTTCCCGCCCCCTTCCCGTCTGTTTGTGATAAACCAGCTCATTACCAGGCGAAGTGGGATGGATTTGCACACTTTGTCCCTCTGCCAGGTGCTCCTGTGTGTTTCTCTTGCAGGGGTAAGCCATCAGCTGCTCTGCCTGCTCCTTATGTGGAAATGGGACCTTTGTGGGCTGGAGGCGAGTCTTTCCCTGGAGCCTTCCTGGAGGGCACAGGCACGCTCGGGGCAGGGCTCTGGCAGTGAGGCTGTTGGTGTTGGGGGGTTTCCTCTGGCAGAAGGGGACTGCCCTCAGTCTGTGCTGCCTTCATCCTGGTGTAAAGGACCCTGGGGGCTCTGCGGGGTGAGCTGGCATGGCTGCTGGTCTCGAAGCGTAGGGGTAAGACAGAAGACACAGGTCAACACTAATTAGGAGAAAGTGGTCTTTGCTAATGGTAACCACTAGCGATGCGAAATGTAACGGGCACTCCGCGCTGTGCCGTGAGCAAGAAGTGGCCTTTCTGATCTGCCGTGGGATTTGTCAGTGGTCTGGTGAAAAATGAAGGCCACGGGACTGCGAGTGCACTCTGCTTGCCAGGCTGGGGTGTTATTAATGGCTGGAACTGCCGGATGAATCTGACGCTGTGTGCAGTGTAATTGCACTTTATGGCAGCTTATAATTGCTCCTGTTAATGAGGAGACAAGATTTGTGACAGCGTAGTCTGGATTCCTGTGTGGCCTGTCGTTGTTGCTGTTTTCCTAACCCATTTTCAGCCCTCCAGTAATGCCCTGGAGAGCTGTGCCCGTGCCCGGGCAGCCAGCTGGGCTGCTCCCTTCTCCTCTGCCGGCCAGGGCTGGGCTCTCCAGTGCTGCAGGTCTCCCGGGATCGGCTCTGGTGGGTGCTTCTCCTCCTCTGAGAGCCCTCCAGCAATGCCTTTGCCGTCTACCTGGGCATTCTGTCCCAGCACCTCGCTCTCCCCGTGACAAACACAAATTGCCCGTTCAGTCACTTCAGCTTATTCCTTCTTGTCCCAGCACCAGTGAGCAGTGAGAACGCTGCTGCTGCGGCAGATTGTGCCTTGCTACAGATATCTCAGAAAAGTCAATATTATCTTTCCCGTGCTTGGCTTCTTGAGTAGTAGAGGAACAAATGGATAAGCAAAGTGTTTGAGAAGGTCAGCCAGCCTGTTGTGAGTAGTAGGTTTGTGGATTAAAACACATCTGTAAGCACTGTGAAACAGAGTGGTTTCTTGGTTGCTGCCAGCTGTTACTCAGACATAAACTTGGTAAACATTTTGAGCAAATTTAAAAGGAAGTTTCTTTGCAAAAAAGAGATTTTTGGATAAAGTCCTTAAGTTTTATTTTCCAAAGGGAAGGGCTGCAATAGAGGAAGTGCTTGCTTTTTAAAAGAACAGTCTTTCCATTTGTGTCCTGTTGTACCTCCCTTTTAGTGCTTCCCAGCAGAGCATCACAAGCTGAGCATGGGGAGAGACATTGCTCTGGTGTTGGACCCTTTGTTGTCCATCGAGGCTGCCATGGCGAGTGCCTTCGACTGGCTGCTGGTATCAGACCAGAATAAAAAAAACAAATAAACAAAAAACCCCTCCTAAAGCAGTGACCTGGCCTTGAGAGCTCCTGACACCATCTTTCTCTTGCTGACAGCGAGCTGTGAGCGAGTCTCGTGTCCTTGTAAGCCCCAAGGACTGGTGGCTGACTTCGCACTGGCAGCGCTCTGCTGCGAGGGCTGGGGGACGGTGATGCTCGGGCTGTGGCAGCAGCTTGGCAGGATGGCTGGGACAGTCTCTGGGTGCAGGCAGAGGCTGGGGGATGGTGATGCTCGGGCTGTGGCAGCAGCTTGGCAGGATGGCTGGCACAGCCTCTGGGTGCAGGCAGAGGCTGGGGCTGGTGATGCTCGGGCTGTGGCAGCAGCTTGGCAGGATGGCTGGGACAGCCTCTGGGTGCAGGCAGAGGCCGTGGGCCCTGTGGTCCAGGGAGAGCCCCTGGGGGGGAAGTGTGGGGCTTTACACCAGCCGGTGTCCCTCCTCCTGTTCTGAGCATTGGCCACTTCATTTGCCTGGTAGCGGAGAAGGAGGAAGGAAAGCATCTGAAGACTGTGTGAGCTAGAGGCTTCCCGAGCAGGCTGTCTCCTGCTGGAAGATGTCTTTGGACACTGAGTGCGTGTGTGCTCTGCCTGGCCAGGGCTTACTCTTCTGAGTGAAAGTTCGGGGCAGGAGTAGGAAGTGGCATTGGTAAGATGCTTTCCTGTGCCTTGTGTGTGTCCTGTCAAGGCATCATGTCGCTACAGTGTCCTTAGATGGAAAATAAGTAGTTCAATTGAAAGATAGAGAGGATAAGAGTAATAAATTACAGTATTTTGTCATTTAGTGCAAAGATAACCCCCTGAAGCCTAAGTTCTGCTTTTTCCGTTTAAATACAAAAAAGGTGGATCCAAATATACAGCACTTGAGGCTTTTGATTTGTTTCATCTTTTATACATTAGCTTATGAACCTGTATGTGATTCTGGAGTTTATTTTCTCTTCTGACTGGTGCTTGAGTATTATGCATAAGACGTTTATTTTCTCTCCTGGGATTCTGTAAGTTGCACAAAGCACCAGGTTTCACTTTCATCACTGACACAGCCGCTGGCATCCCGCAGACAGGAGCCGTACTCTCGAGGATGGTGCCAATGTGCAGGTTGAGCAGCACTTGTTGGGGCCAGAGCCAGGCACTCCCTGGCTGTGCCAGGAGGTCGTGGGGCAGGAGACGGGCGCTACACATCCAGTGGGGGCTGCTGCTGGAGGAATAATTGCTGTTCTTCAGTCCCTTTCTGAGTTATGGTTTGACTTTCTCTCCCTGGGTCTTGTGTTCTAGCAGAACGTGGCTGGAGCACCTCTGTGACCTGGGCAAAGTGACAGTTTGGAGTTGTGGAGAGCTTTGCACTAAACGAATCTGGAGTATTTGCCTCGGTTGCCCATTGGCCGTAGCCTCCCTGGTAGCTGTAAAGCCTGGAGGGAGATGCTGCTTTCCATCAGTCCTGCATATGAAACACCCATGTAAAATATGTTTTCTCTCCAGTCACTTTCTGGAGTAATGATCAAGCTTGGAGATATTTATTATTCTGGATTGCACATTATATGGTGGTTTTACAGTGTGTCTGAAATAATTATGGCTATGGAAATTGTGGCAGAGTCAGACACAAATTACTCTAGGACACTTAATTTTAGACCAAACTACTCAGAAAATTACAACCGTCTCAGTTCAGTTGCAGAATTCCTTTCAGGCTTGAGGTTATAGATACCTGGCTGCTGGATGGATGTGTTGGTTATTCTGTGCAATACAGGGGGAAATGTACCTTGCCCGTGGCTGAGATAAAACCCTTGGCAGGAGCTGGGTGTGCTGGAGATGCAGGTCAGTCAGTCCTTCGCAGGGAATCATTTGGTGGATGCATCAGGGAACTGAACGAGACAACAGTAAATTGCAGTTGGCTCAGAGGATGTGTCTACTTCAGTGTGTCCTTGAGGAACGTTCCTGTGCAAATAGCAATGAGGTTATGCCCAGTACTGCCCTGGCACTGAATTCAAGCAAGTGCATTCCTTTAGATATTTTAAGACTGTCTTACTAAATATTCTTGGGTATTTAATTTTCTTCTGGACTAAATCACTGAATTTAATTTCAGCTATTAAGAGCTCATTGTCGGAGGCGCACAAAGATGCAGCCTCTGGACACCGGTTTTCATTTCAGTGCTCTGAAAATTATTTAACAATGACAAAAATTAGAGAGTAGCATTGTTTTGAAGATTTCAGAGATGCTAGGAGCCTGTTGGACTGTAGGTTGCTGAAAAGTATTTTTGAAAACCAGTTATTAAAAAGAAAGAAAGCTTGTGGAAGGTAAGCTGCCTTCGAATTCAGGTGCAGCCTGAAGTACCCACCCTGGCAGGTGAGGTATCAAGGTAAGAGGAGCTGGAGAGCTGATCCATTGCTCATATTCATCGCTCCCTCCCATTGACTTCGTCCCTCTCGCACCGGTGTGGAGATGGGACACGGTTTCTTTCCCTTCCTCACAGTGGGGCTCTGTAACGGCACTGCTCTCCGCTGCAAGGTATTGATTACAGCTTTTGCAGAAAGACAAGGCAAGATTGCAAACCCAGCGTGTAAGGGGGAGAGAGGAGCCTCTCTGTTACCCGAGGATGTTTGTTGACAAGGCTCTTTCACCAGCTCAATACGCCGCTGAAACCATACTCTGTCGGTGTGCTTTGCACAAGGTGCTCTGTCTGGCTGTGGGCAGCTCGTCCTCATCGGCGGGTGCCTGCCGACAGCATCCTTCCGGGGTGCCTGCTCAGATGCTGATTGTTCTGTTCCTCCCTGGGGCTGCTGCCCTGTCCCTCCTGCTGTGTTGGTGTGAAGCAGCGCTCCTCTTCAGTGCTGATGAAACGTTTGGAGCATAATGAACAGTGACTTGCCTGCCTTGATAGTGGAATTAGGATAGATGGAGGCTGGATGTGCCGGCCTGGCCTGGGGAGGGGTCAGCAGCAGCAATAGCTCCTCCGAGAGACGCCTTGAGAACAGCTTCGTATTTTATACGGCTGATGAGAGCAGTGAGTTTGCAGACGGGAGAGATGGATGCTCAATGCAGTGCGTGACGTGTGCCGTTCACTGGCATCCCGTGTTGTGGGGAGCAGAGGGCTTCTTCCCCTGGTGCTTGAAGGGGCTGGCATGGACCTTTAGCGTGCGTTGAGTTGTGTTGATCCCAGGAGCAGACACGTCTGTTCTCTGGGCTCTTGGGGTAAGCCTGGAGCGCAGCAGGCAGAGCCCTTCCCTCTGGAGGTGGGGGTTCTGTGGGGGGCTGGTGGGCAAGTCACATTTCTCAAGTAAAACTGGACTGCTGTGTGGGAAGGAGGGATGGACCCCAGGAAGAGCAATGCCAGGTCCTGGAGGGAGGCTCCAGTGGAGGCCTGAGCATGGAGGGGCTGGGAGGGGGATGCTCTGGATCCTGCCTGCGCTGGGCAGACCTGGCGCAGGCAGCTCTTGGTGGAGATGCCCAGCCTAGGGAGTGATGGTTTCCAGCTGGGATGCCAGTGCAGCTGAGACTCCAATAAATACAGTGTAGTTTTGTCTTGGTTTTTCGGTGTTCCCCCCCGGCCTCATCCTATTTTAATGGTTGCAATTGAAAGTCTGACCAATGCTAGGTGAGAGTTGGTGCAGTCTGAGAGCTCAGTGCTCTGAGCCTGTCCTTCGCCACGAGAGACTGTGGGTCTGCTGGGGTGCCTTGACCCTGGGGTGCTGTAAAGGTTCTTGCTGTGGCACCCCCTCAGCACTGGCTGCTTGTTCCCCTGGCTGCTGTCTTTCCCAAATAGCCTTTTTATGAATGCCTACTTCATCAGAGAAAATTAACATGTGTTAAAAGCAGATGACGTTTGTCAAATACAATTTCATGACAAAAAATGGAAAGGAATTGATTTTGGAACACAACCAAGTTGTAGTGTTAATTATAAATGAGTGTATAGGCGTTCTGAGTGAAACTGCGGGCGTTATTGATTCATGCTGGTACGCACGCGGCTCTCCCGCTATCTGCAGGAGTTCAGCAACACAAAGAAGTTCAATAGTGCTAACACAGGCTGTGTCCTTCGTGTGTTTTTTTCCTTTCTTCAACAGTATCTGCAAGGTTTGAGGGGCACAAGCTGACCTGAGACAGTTTGTGGGGGGTTGGGAAGCAGAACCCATCAAAAACTTTAAGGCTAGATTCTGAGAAGGGTGTCAACAAACCAGGGAACTCTGATATGAAGAAAATTATACCAGGCAGCAAGCAGGGGTAAGCGTGGATGCGAGGGCATTGCTGGAGCATGCTGCTGAGACAGCAAATGCCTTCCACAGCCAGCGAGGGGTTTATCCTGCTCGCGCCTCCTCCTATCCCCTGGACCCTGCAGCGGGGTCACTGCCGGAGCCTTTTGCTGCCTGGCTGCCCAGGGCTGGGCATGGCCCCCAGACAGAAGCCGTGCTGCTCCGTGCAGAGCCGCTGATAACATCCACTGTAGGAAGCGGCATCGCTGTTGTGTGGTGTGGGTCTGGGGCCTGGGTGTGAAAGTCACGGTGGTCCATACCCACATCCAGGTTCAGGAGGGCATTGTAGCCAGAGGGCAGAGGCAGATGTGCCAGTATCTGTCACCGGTTTGATGTGAGTGGCCTGAGAAGCGCAGACCCAGAGTGACATCGTGGAACAGTCTTTAACGGAGCCGCCCGGAACTGTACCCCTGGTGGGATCTTCGGGCGAGTCCTTCTCTGTCCAGAGCATAGCATGGCCTGACTGGAGAAGCAGAACAGGGAACACGTGTACGTGCACGTGTTCTTCCAGATATGGAGACAGGCAGGAAGTATGTTTAATGGGTTTTGCCTGATTTTTGTATTAACATTAATATGAAGTTGTCTGGGTTAAGTGGCTTTATTCCTAAATCCATGGTATGAAGCAATTTCAGCATAGTATTTAATCTTCCATCTAGGCTCATTCTCTTAATATTTTATGCTAAGCTTCAGTATTTACTTAGGTCTTGGCCCCTTCTTCTCTGCAAAATGATGAACACTTTTTAATTAGAAAAGACGGGTAGGCTGCCGGAAATGGATTTTTGATTTTACTGGACCCAGCAATGTGTCTGGGGCAGTGCTGGTGAATGTTCCTGTGCTGCTGCTCACATCTGTCTGCTGAAACCCACTGCATAATTTACGAAACGTTTTGTAGCTGATGCAGCTTCACTGTGCAGAGCAGCCAGACACTCGCCCGAGCTTCGGGAAGGACAGATGGTGTCACTGCTTCAGCTGGCAGCAGGACCAACCCGTGTACGGCTGCAGGAAAGTCACGCTGGACTCGTGAATGGCCAAGAGTCGCGTGGCCGGGACGGAGCCTCTGCTCTGGCTTCTGCTGTGGGAGCAGAGGGCTGTGTCCACAGTGTGCCCATCCTGGGCACTTCTGCTGATTAGTCAGGATCTCTTCTGCTGTTTTTTAAGCCAGGACTTGAACATGGAGGTAACTGTGTCTTAGCAAATGTTGAGATCCCTGCAAGCGAAGGGAAAGCTTCAGCATCCTTGGAGCTGTGACCCCGAGTCCCTGGCTAGAGAGGAAGGTTATGCCTGGAACTGCGGGCAGGCTTCGTGGTGCTGTGAGATGGCGATGTGAGAACTGCTGGGGAGGGAAAATCCAAGCTGCCCCGTGCCAGCTGAGTAGGAAACCATGCACTTTTCAACGCTGCACCCTCAATTGCCCCTGCTCTCCCCATGGTGCAGACTGGGTGTGAGAGAGGACGTTGCCTTCTCCTCTCGACAGAGCCGTGCGCTCTTGTCCGAGGAGCCGTGGCAGATGAGTCGGTAAGAGAAAACCTTCCCGTGGGTGCATCGTGCTGGGTAATCCGCCAAACTGCAGCACAAATCAGTGCTGCTTGTTCTGCTGCTGGTTTGATCGTGAGTGCCCTCAGTGTTACATCAAGGAGGGAACATGTGCTCGCTCTGTCAGTGAAGTGAGTAAGGCATTGCTGGTGAACCGGGAGGAGCTCATGTGGGCAGCGATGGTGGAGCTGGAGAGAGGCAGTTGATCTGCCTGACCCACCCAGCTGCTTCTCTTTGGCTCTTGGAGGATGTATTACTGAATTTTATTATTTAATAATAAGGTTGTGATAGTACCAGAGGACAAGGAATAGGATAGAAAATGGTGTACAGAAAAGAGAATTTCAGTCTATAAATGGATGGCCTGATCTCTTGAGAGCTGTCACATACCCACTGCAAAAGTCAGCACTGCGAAATAACAGAGACACCTAAACCAGCTGGGGACCGAGAAAAACACTTGTGGGATGAGGTGGAAGAGGGTGGGAGTTTTATCTGCAAAAAGAAACGAGGATGCACGCATGATGTGTCATGTGCTGGGGAGCTTTTGTTCTTCTCAAGTGTAAGATTCAGACAACCAAGGAGCAAAAGCAAGAAGGAATCCCAGCGGCTGGACTGAGCCTGGGCTCCTTGCAGGGCGCGCTCCCGTAGGGTCCTGGCACTGGGGTTTCTGGCAAAACTGAGGTGTTTCACACAGTTGTCACCTGACAGACCTGCTGACAGGCACTTCTGTAAACTTACTTCTGGCTGACAGAAAACAGGGAGGAACAGCTTGAAAGATGCTTCTGATTGAAAATGTTCAATTTGCTACGACAAGATGTCGAGTTTATGTGACGGTCGGGCTCGCTTTAGATCTGGGGAATGTCGGCAGCGTGCTCTGGGCTTAGCGCTCAGGTCCCGTCGAGTCTGTAAGCAAGATTGATTTTTCTGTGTTCTGCCTGACAGAGGGTGCGGGCAGGGATCTCGTGGCAGCGGCCAGGCTTTGATGCTGTGACGAGATTGGCTTCTCCCGTGGGGATGAAGGAGCCTGAGCTGGAGCTGCAGCAGGCGGAGGCTGCAGTCGATGTGCAGCACGCAGCCCCCCGAGCCCCCGTCCTGCCCCAGCTCCCTTCCTGGGGCACGTGTCTCCCCTCGTCCTCCAGCCACCGAGGGAAGGGCCAGTTCTGCAGCAGCGCTCAGGTCCCTGCTCTGCAGAGGTGTGGGACACTCTGGTGTTCAAGGACATTCACACTGTGTCCCCAGTGTGCAGGGACTGCAGGGTCTGGGGTTCTGCTGATTCTTGACGTGTTAGGAGTAATTTGAACATTTGCTAGCTTTCCCTGTTTTATGTATCAGGCAGAGCATGACATTTACTATGCACTGTGGCTCGCTGTCTTAATCTCACTTCTCTGTGGTGTATCTGGTATCGGAGGTGTGCAGACTGTGAGGAGGGGTGAATGCCAAACCACAGCCTTTCTAGTCCCATCCTGGCGCCAGCTGTTGCTGAGAGTTTGCAAGATCAAGGAGCAAATGTGGATTCATCTTCCTAGAAACAGGTATTTTCCTAGAAATCCCCCCTCCATCCCCTCTCTGGAGAGGATGCTCTTGCTCTGTGTCAGGCACTGACAGCTGGTGAAGGTGTCTGGGCTCCCCGTGCAGCCAGGGTGAGCAGGGAGGGCCCCTGGCACATGGATCGTACCCCTGGCAGGCAGGTCAGGCAGACAAGGAGCACCCACGTGTCTCTGAGGGCTGCTGCGGGGTCCCGATGTCCAGCTCAGTCACCAGCTCAGCTGGCCAGGGCCCCCTCACAAGACTTGTGCCATCCCGATGGGAACCACAGCTGAGGAGCCTGGGAAATACTCTGCTGATTTTCATTCCCTCACTTTTTAAAAGTTTTGTGCTTTTTTTTTTATTCTCCATTTTAACAATTTAACTCTTCTGGTTTTGCTGTAGAAAATTAGTGCTGAGTCCAGATGGAAAATGGCATTTTCTATTCCAGATACAAGGAAGTCTCTCTTCTTTACTCGGGCACAGCTGGAGCGGGCTTGAGGAGGACAGATCTGTGGCTTTCTGCAGGCTTTGCTTGCTTTGGGTGACACGACAGTACAAGATCTTGTCTGGCAAGGAGCAAGGCTGTCAGGCAGCTCCTGAAAGGCTCTATATGTTATGTAAGAAAGGCAAAAAATACCTGATTAGTGTTGCTGCTTTCAGCTCTGCCAGGCTGCTGTCTGTCATGTGCCAGCAGCCAGGGGATGAGGTGCTGCTTGGAGTACCAACCTCAGCCATGCCGCCGCGGTCTCTGCCCACGTGTAACTGCAGGGCACGGAATTTCTAAAGGCCTTGTGGTAGGTGAAATAATCTCACCTTAATTATTCACCCATTTTCAGCATCCCAGGGAAGGAGCCTCCCAGCCCTGTGCTGTGTTCTAGTGCTCTGTCCTCAGATCACAGCTGTACCTGCCAGTTTTATGTCATGCTAAAAATTAATGAACCAGAGTGCACTGGAATAATCTGCTTTAAAAGGAACCGTCTCAGCAGCCAGCTCCTTAAAAGTGATAAGAGAAGGGACTGTGTTAGTGGAGCTGTTCATCTAGGAACTTTACAAGTGATTAAGTTTTAATAGTTTGGGAGCTGATGAAGGGATAGCAGAGAGCAGCACCACATCAAGAAGATGAAGCAGCCAAGCAAAACATGAGTGCTTCTGTTTGGCTTGAAATTCAGCTGAGACAAACCCTGCCCCTGGTGCTGGTCCTCCTGGGGGTCACCCCTCGGCAGAGAGGGGATCCCTGTGCCTGCCCCATCCCCTATTGCTGGGGACACCCAGCACGGACAGACACACATTTGTGTGCAGGCAGCTTCCTTTTCAGATGTGTTAGGGTCAAACCCAAGCTGTTGCAAACTGCATCATGGAGTTTTGCAGCCTTTTATTGTTGTTTTTGTAAAGTGGTGAGTCTTTCATGCAGAACTAGCTCCGGGGTGTCGTGCCAGGAGCAGTGCTCGCAGGCTGCGTGCTCTCGTGGTATAGATCTAAGAGATCCTTGACTGGTGTGTGAATTGTTTGTCTGTGTATCAAAGGTACTTCTCAGAGGATAAGGGAAACCTCTGTGTGACCTATGAAAGCAAATTTATACGTTGCTGTTTAGCTTCTTCACGTACCTCCCTGCCCACAGTGATGCTGTATAACCCACGATGATAAAGCTGCCAGTGACATGGCCTTGTGACTTGGGTTCGTGTGTGAAGCTCTGGTGACTGATGAGGTCTCCAGCCTCCCCATTTTCAATATTCCTCTCCTCTGGGGGCTGTTGCTCAGTCTTGCTCTGGCTCCCATGCCATTTCTGCTCTGCTCACCTGACTCTAAACCTTAAGCCAAGTGTTTTCCATATCCTGCATATTTCTGCAGCCAGCTTATCCCCCATGTCCCTCCAGAACCTCCAGCTCCCTTTGCATCTTGCCCCAGCTGACGTCCAACAACTCCTCCAGCCCCACAAAGAGAGTCCCGCAGCCTGGAAGTCAGTGTAGAGCTACAGCATCCAAATGTCCCTTCTGGGTGAAACCAATGGCACATCTTTCTTGGTGCCAGGATCATGCAGATGCTCAGGGCAAGTAGCTTGGATGGTGATGTCTGCTGGCCAGTGGGAAAAGATGTCCCAGGAAATGGGGAAGTGCAGCCATCAAACATGTCCTGCATTCACCTTGTGGTGTTCTTCCTGTGACTCTCTCCCTCTGTCTGTCTTTTCAGCTTGCCTTCCTGGGTTTTACAAGCTTTCCCTCCGGCTCCCTCTCTGCTCTCCTTGCCCGGAGCACAGCTTCACGCATGAGGAAGCCTCCACATTCTGTTCGTGCCAGAAGAACTACTCCAGGTCTCCGTCGGAACCACCATCTGCCTCCTGCACGCGTACGTCTCGCTGGAATGGCAGCTCCCTGCAAAGCCAGGGAAGGGAGCTCCAGACGCTGCGTCTGCCCGGCAGCGCGTGCCCGGGTGGCTGTCTGAGGCTGTCCCCCTGCCAGCACGGTGTGCCAGCCCGTGGGGCTGTGCCTGGGCACGCGTGTCCTGGCAGGGCCCGTCTACACCAGGCAGCCGCTGCAGCGGGGAGGGGACGGAGGGGCTGTCCCTACGCCATGGGGCTCGCGGCTGAGGCTGCAGTCTGAGAAGACATGTGCGGTCGGGCTTGCAGGCTCTCCAGTAAAACTATGGCACAGTCATTTAGTCAATATAGTTCGCAGATTTTAATTAAATGGCCTCTAGTTAATTGGATTGGACTCCAGCTACTCCAGTGATGGATGCCCTACAGCTGCCTGCATGGTGCTGAGAAACCCTCCCGCCGTGCCCGCGAGCGAGCGTGGCTGCGCAGGGTCCCACCACTGATGAGCTCCTGGGCCCCTGCAGCCCAGTGCCAGGGAGGTGCCAGGTCCAGCCGGGCACTTCTCAGGCCCGGTGTGAGCTGTGAGTTGCTGTGCACACAGGTCCTCCAGTGAGGATCCTCCGTCCCGTGTCCCCACCGTGCAGCACACATCGCTGCTGCCGTGTCCCCTCGTGCTGCCATGTGCTGTGGTTGCCCAGGACTGCTCTCTTGTTCCCTCACCAGTGCCCGTGCTGCTCCCAGAGGACCCCTAGGTTTGCCCTCCTCCCTGGGCAGCACCCAGCTGTCCCAGCACCCATTCACGGACACTCTTCTGCTTCCAGGCCCACCCTCCGCCCCGAGGAACCTGGTCTACAGCCTGCGGCAGTCATCGCTAGTCCTGGAGTGGAGTGCGCCTGCTGACGCGGGCGGCCGGAGCGACCTGACCTACAGCCTGTGGTGTGGCCGGTGCCCGGCGGCTCTGCGGGGCCGCTGCGAGCAGTGCGGCAGCGGTGTGGGCTTCGTGCCGCAGCAGACGGGGCTCGTGGACCGGACCGTCACCCTGGTGAACCTGCTGCCCCACGTCAACTACACCATCCGCGTGGCAGCCGTCAACGGGGTCTCGGGCGTCAGCCCGCTGGCGGGGCAGCAGTACGCCGAGGTCAACGTCTCCACCGGGCTGGCAGGTACGGCTGCCGTGTGGCACGCGGCCGCTGCAGGTGGCTGGTGCCTCACCCCTGTTGCTCAGAGATGACGGTTGCCCGCGTGGTCAGCGTCACCTCTGCGCTGTGTGGGTCAGTGGCCAGCTCTGGCTTTGTCGCTGGCAGGACGTGGGGTCTGGGGGTGTTGTGGGCACTGCCCTCGGGCTCTGCACACCCAGTGCCACGGCAGTGCCCTCGTTCCGCTGGGTTTGCTCCGGTGGCACAGCCGTGATCCTCAGCCGTGGTGGGTGGTGCAGGCAGGAGAGGGGATGGAGACTCCCGGAGGGGTTTCAGTTGGTGGCACGGGGAGCTGAGGAGCTGGCTGTGCTGGAGGAGCCAGTGTCCCCGCTGCCTCCCGCTGCGCTGGCACGCAGCACGTGTCCCACTTTACGTTGCTGTTCCCGCGTGCGAGGGGAAGGAGCCCCCAGCCTGCCCACGGGGATGGGGCCCTGGAGGGCACGATCCCCCCTCAGTTGTTAGCTGTGCCTATGGAAAAATCAGTGCAGGCTTGTTGTGTCCTTGTCTGTTCCTCTGTGGTTACGTTATTAATTTGCATGAAAACCCTTTGCCAAACCACAGTTAATGGAGACAGATGATCCTCACATACCTCTTGGCAGGAATTGGCCAACGATTTCATCTGAAGAGATTAAACTTTGATCTTGTTATAAATAATTTTCCCACCACTTGATCAAATATTTTTGCGTGTGTTGTTGCTTCCTCTCCCCTCATGTAATAATCTCCGTGAATCTGTTGGGTGGATGCTGTGCTACAGACTGCTCTTTAGTGGAGGTGTCATTCCTCATTAGGATCTTTGCTGTTCAAGGATGGATTTAGCTCTGGGAATATCTTCTGTCTCCTGAGCTCAGGCCATTCCCGAGCCAGAGCACCAGCTCGGGAGGGGTGAGCTCAGCAAGGTCTAACAATGAGCTGTGCCTCCAGAGGCTCCTGCCTGGTGTCAGGTACAGGCACTGGTGCTCACGAACTGTGTCCTTGTCCAGAGTTTCAGGTCTGAGATGGGGGCAAGAGGCCAGTAAGGACAGCAAGTGCCCTGTCCTCTGTAGGGAGAAAAGCAACAAGTCCGTGGTATCAGCCCGTGCTCCAGCCGTCCGTCTGTTCGGCACAGCTTTTCTTCTGGGTGAGTGGGAATCTCACCCCTTTGATCAACACCACGCACTCCTGAAGACTGAAATACGCATAAAGAGTATGACATAATTAATCTTGTAATCTGCTCAAAATCAATGTCTCTTGTCGAGCTGTGAAGTCTCCGGATGCAGATGGTGGCTCAGAATCAGCTGAGCAGCTGAGACTCAGGAAGTTTCTTGAAACACTTCAGTTGTTTCTGCCGAAGGTGTCCCCTCCAGGGGCAGTGCCAGGCTGGAGCTGCTCCGTCTGCAGGTGCCCGGGTGGCCTGGTTCCTCTGGCTTGGACACTGTGGGAAGAAGTGATAGTGACAATTAACCTGCGCCTGTCATCCAAGAGGGGGAGAAGGCCATCTCCTGGGAGGTGGCTTCTCAGTCCAGTTTGTCTGTAAGACCCCTCTGGGGCAGGAGGGCCCCTCAGCGAGCAGGGCTGTGCCCTGGAGGGGGCTCGGGGCAGGCAGGACCGGAGCCCTGGCTGGCACAGGCTGGTGGAGTTGCTCTGTGCAGTCGGCATCTCCAGCGCGTCCGGAGCCCCGGAGCCCCTCAGCACTAAAGCCCCTCACAGATGTGCTGGACGGGGCAGCGAGGGATGCCCGAAGCAGCCTGGCTTCCCTGGGGCTGTGATGCGATGGTCTCTGGGAAGTCATCTGCAGCAGCAGGGAAGCTCTGGCTGCAGATATGCAGATTCAGAGGAAAAATTAAACAAAGAAACAAGACCCTATTTAGCTGTCAGATCCCTGCTCCTCTAAATATAGCTCTGAGCGCAGCCTTCGCGCTGCCCTTCCCCTTCAGCCGTCATCAGAGGGAATTAGCAGTTGTTCATTGTATTTGCAGGGGAAAAGAAAAGATGCTATTTAGTCTGCAGGAGGCAAAATTAATACTGTGTTTTCTCTAATCTGGCCCCAGCATGGGACTAAATAAAAGTGTTTGAGGAGAGAACAGGGCTGTTTACCTGCAGGAGCAGAGCTGCATTAGCTATGTAAATGTACACTCTGGGACAATGTCATTTATATTCCCGGCAGGGATCGGCTTCTATCTTAAAGGGCTTTTAAATCTGTTGCAGATTAATAATGCAGCTGGTGCCGAAATGCATTCTCCTTCCTGAGACTGTGGAGAAATGATTTGAGCTGAGTTAGGTCTTCCCTGGCGCAGCAGCACCTGCCCAGACCCAGCCAGGAGGGATGGTGGGTCCATAGGATGGGTCTGCGCTCCTCGGGTCTTCATCTTCTGTGCATGAGAACCGGACCTGGAAGAGCTGCACAGTGACTGACGAGGCTGCTTCTCTGGTTCCCAAGGAAGGAGCCTGGGGCAGGAGCTCCCTGGGACAGTGCCCAGTGCCATTTCTTTGCTGGGGTGCCAGTAGCCGGTGATGGAGGGAGAGGCTGGTTCTCCCAGCACGAGCTGCGCTGCAGCGCAGGGCAGCAGAGGTGTTCGGGGAGATGCCAGGTTCTGTCTGTCCAACTGCCACTCGTCCCACATGGGGAGCAACAGACAGGTTGTGTGGTCTGCTCCTGTTGCTCTGAAAAGGTGTTGAGAGTGTTCCTGGGTCAGCTGGGGCTGGGCACCAAAGGGCTCTTCCTGCAGGCACTCTGGGCTCGCCCCCATCTGTAAGCGCTTGTGTTGCCCCTTTCCAAGGGCCTTCTTTGGGTTTTGGATGAAGTGGGTCGTTCAGAGAAGGGATGTGGTGCCCTCACACAGTTTTATGCCTTTTCTGCTTGTGCAGTGGTTAATTAAGAGGAGTAAACCCATACTCAGTGGAAAGGAGTTTATAAAATCAGGCAGAGTGGTGAATAATTTAATGCTTGCTTTTTCAGAATAGAGGCAATGTTAGGGGAGCTTAAAATATTGATGGGGAAATGCATTTTTTTTTCACAGTGTGAAATGCTTTATAGTCTGTGTGATTTTCTGTAATGCCTTTTAAACATGTTTGAGGCTAGTGCCTGCTTTCCGGGCGTGTACCGTGGGTTCTGCTCTACAGCACATCACCGAGTGAGCGAGTGTGGCTTTTCCTGATGACTTTGTTAACAGTCAGGAGCTCTTGTTCAGGTTTCTTCAGTCTGTTTTTTAGATTCAGAGATGCAGGAGGACATCTGTGTGCTGTTTAATTGATGGGAGTCACGTAAAGCAGCAAGGAGCACTTAGCCTGGTTTCCAGGAGCAAACCCCAGGTTGAGTGCCAGGCTGGCCCCAGCTGCCCGTGTCGCTTGTCGGTTTGTAAACCAGGCAGCGACAGGCTGGGGGGTTACCCCGCTCTGCCGGTGACGGGAGCTGCGAGCGAGCCCATGGGCATTTCTGTCCGGCCTGTGGGTCAGCGTGTGTTCGGGGGCTGATGAAAGAAGTTGAGAATATTTCTCTCTCTCTCTTTTTTTTTTTTTTATTCCTTCTTGTTGAAACACCTTTTACACACAGTGACTTCTCACCACTCTGCCCAAACAGCAAGTGCCAAATTGCAGCCTGTGCCAGGCTCAACCTGGCTCTGATGAGGTGAGAATAAGGAGAAATTTGCAAGGTTTGGAGGAAAATTGTGCAATTTTCCCAGGCGTTTGTGCCGTGGGCTGGCAGTGCAGCCCAGGTCATGCCCTGCTTGTCCTGGTGGGAGCATTAACGGCCTCTCTGCTGCACTGCCTGCTCCCGCTCTGTTACACGCGCACTGTGTGGTATCTCCTTAAAGGTCAGCTCGGGGGCTGATGCGTTTGCTTGGAGAATTATTTTTAAAAACATGAAATGACAGGCGGCCAGCTTGCTGCCGGGAGCTGTGTGCAGAGCTGAGAGCTCGCACCAGCGCGGGGCTCCCGGCTGCCCCTCGGCTCCTCCTGCTCTTTCAGCAGAAGCTGAAGGGACTTGGAATCAAGGAGCAAATCATCATGAATAAAACATCAGGACGGTTTTTTTCTTCAGCAAAGATTAATGAGCTAAGTAATAAATACAGAATTTCACAGATGCTTAAGTTTACTTTCCAGGGACTTGCTCCTCTCCGCGGGACGGTCAGGGTCCAGCAAACGTCCTGATCTGGTGGGTAAGTGGGACAGGCTGGAAACAGCTGATTTCCCTGCCCAGCTTTCCATGAGCCTGCTGCTGGGACACTGGTGCAAACGGGTGAACTGGTCACCACAGCCCCTTCACCTCAGTGTGCTCTGACCCCTGGAGCTTTCTGGAGTGATCCAGGGATCCTTCCTTGTGCTGGGACCTGCCTTCCAGCTGTGGCCAGGATGCTAAGAGCAGGCTGGGCAGCCCGGAGCTGGTTACTGGAGGCTTCTCTGCCGTTTCCCATTCTGCTCAGCCAGAGACTTTCTGCCCCCAACCAGGACACTGGCACTGCCCCAGGAGAGCTCTGAAGACCTTACTTGGCATGTTCAGCCACTGGGGAGATCAGTTTTTCTAATCAACGCTGAATTTCTTTCTGATCAATCCAAAGCAGAACAAAGATCTCCCAGCAGAAGTTTTTATCAAGGCACCAAGTACAAATTTTATTTTTCCTACTAAAATATTGTCTTTCTTGAATAGCACCTTTGCCACAAAGACACCAAGGTCCTGGTGTGACCCGAGCAGCCCCTTCCTCCCTGCTCTTGCTGGCAAACGCCCTGGCAGCGGGCAGATCATCGCATCTGAGCTGCTGCTGCTGTCTCTGGCAGTCGGGGGATGCCGTGTCCTCGGCTGGCCCCTGGAATGCTGCAGACAGCCTGACAGGTCCAGCCTGGCTCTCCCCTGGTGTAAGAGGCAGAGGCTTTTGGAAGAGCTGCTGGGATGCTGCCCACAGGCTGGGAGCCCGGTGCGGGCAGTGCTGCTGCTGGTCAGCCGTGCAGGCACTGGGCACGGCTCAAAGGCAGGAGGAGGTTGGAGGAGGAGGTGGTGCGGAGCGGGCTCTGGAAGACAGGGATGAACGCAGCAGGGTGAGGCAGACCCTCTTCTGCTGCTGCCAGCAGCAAAGGCATCAGCTCGGGCAGAGGGGACACTGAACTGCCTGCCACGTGCCGGAGGAGTCGGCTCGTTTGGAGCCAAACCTTGTTAAACTGGGAATAGTTGGCAAGTGCACTGTGCGTAGCGAGGTGAACTGAATGGGAGCACGCGTGCCAGGGAGGAAGATTCAGCGTGGAGCATGTGCTAACTAGAAACAAACAGCTGGCTCCTGGGCACGGGCCGTGTGCCCGCAGCGGAGGGCAGGCAGAGCCTGTGCCAGGGCGGCAGGAAAAGCCTTAGTGTGTCCTACAATCCCTCCTGCTTGGTTCTGTGTTTTGTCAGCAGCAGGTTCAGAGCGCTGAACGTTAGCCAGCACCCAGACCTTCCTCAGCACCGTGGGTCAGGGAGCCAGCACCCAGACCTTCCTCAGCATCGTGGGTCAGGGAGCCAGCACCCAGACCTTCCTCAGCGCCGTGGGTCAGGGAGCCAGCACCCAGACCTTCCTCAGCACCATGGGTCAGGGAGCCAGCACCCAGACCTTCCTCAGCGCCGTGGGTCAGGGAGCCAGCACCCAGACCTTCCTCAGCGCTGTGGGTCAGGGAGCCGTTGGGATTTTTTGCTCGTTTTCGGGCAGACCGTTACCAGCTGCTCACAGGTTACAAAGCCGGTGTATTTTTAACTCCATCTTTTCCTGTTGGATGAACAGCATCTTCATGTTTGCCCTATTTAAGTCCTGATTCAGAGAGAGGGAACTGGTGTCTGCAGAAGCAGAATGCTCTTCAGCTGTTTAAATTTAAAGTTTAAAGTTAATTTAAATTAAAGATTTTACTGTGGCATCAGAAGGCAGAAGCAGAAATGGAGTGACCACAACTGAGCACATTCATGCTGATGTGGGACTTGCAGCCAGTATAAATATGAGGACAGAGATAAAATTCCTTGTAACGTATGATCTCCTGGTTGCACTTGCTTGACTGTTCTGAACCAAAGCAACCAGAGCGTGGTGGCACACGGTGTCACTGGCTGTGGCCCTGGGGCTCTGCTCCACGCCAGCCAGGCTGTGCCAGGCAAGTGCAGGGGTTTGGGTGCTGCCAGCAATGGGGGTGTGGAGCAGGGGCGATGCTCTGCTGTCGGCAGCACCACAGTCACCCGCTGCTTTCCTCTCTGCTTTTGCAGTGCCAACTCCTGTCACTGACATCCGCACAGATAAAGTGGAGCAGAAGAGCGTCTCCTTGTCATGGCAGGAGCCGGGCTTCCCCACCGCCAACGTCACCGAGTACGAGGTCAAGTACTATGAGAAGGTAAGCTCTGGGGACTGGCCCTGGTGCTTGGTCCTGCCCCAGCTCTCCTGGGGTGATTCCTGGGTACCACCCTCGCCAGCCAGGTCTGCTCCTGGGGAGCGTGGTGCTGCTGGTGCCACCACTCCTGGTCACAGTCAGCCACCACCACCTGAACGCTGAGTGGTGGGACAGGGAGGTAGCAGGAAGCTGCGTGGTGCTGTTGTGAAGAATTTACTGGCACCTGAAAGTAAAAGGAGGGCCTCAAATGGGGGCCTATAAGGTCCTTTTGCATCTGACAGTGTTGTGCAGTCTGCTTGTGCCAGTTTAGGAAGTTTGGATTATTTGTAGAGTCTGTGTTAATTAGAGTGTTTTTCCCCCATATGCGCAGCGAGATTTCATCCAGTCCTAATGTTGACATCTCCCTGGGAGAAGGAGCAAAGCTAATAATTTTCATTCTCTTTTTTTCTTTCTTTTTTTTGCAATGCATTGGATGACTCTTTTCAAGGACATTAGAAATGTGAGGGTGCTTGCCGTTAGCCAGCTAGACAGGGGCTGATAAACAATACCAGGTTTCTGAATTTCTGCAAGATGACACCTATATTCATAGCCTGCTCTCTGGGAAAGGGTTGGACCTCGTGGTCTTCACTGGTGTAGGATAGAGTGCCACCAAACCCCTGACTTCAGTCAGCTGTGAATGGCCTTCCACCCAGGACTGGGCACAAGCAAACATTTTAATGACAGTCTGTTAATTTTAAAGATAGCTGTTATTTGACAGGTGTGGTGGGTTGAGAATTTTAGAAGTACAGTTGGGCAGAGAGCAGGGACAATGCTGTAAATCAAAATAAATGCAGTTTATGACACAGTTCTGCAAATTACCTTATCTGCGTGTGCTCAGGCTCGTTATGAAACTGATTACACGTCAAGCAAAGTGTGCAGGTGACATGTTGGTGTTGTGTATTCGGAAACAAGCTACCTTGAAGTTGATTCATATTAATGTGATTTTCAGCATCTGATAGATTTGAAAGGAGGATTCTGTGGGCGAGGGCGAATGCTGAAGCCTGAGACAGTAATTCCTGTGCAAATGGGCTGCAGCAGCAAGATACTCAGGGCATGTGAAATGAGGAAGCGTCCTGCTTGGGTAGGAAATTCGAACTATAGTTTAGCAATTATTCACTGAAATGAGGCTCTTGATGCTGACATGAAAATCAACTTAGTTCCTAATCTTTGCTTTTAAAGCTGTACTTTGACTATCAAGATTCAAGGGGAAAAGCACACCAAATGGAAAATACGTTTCACAGCGACGTCCCTGGCCCTGGGAGCCGTGCGGTGAGCGGCCGCTGCCTGCGCCCCGGCAGTAGTAAATACTACACACGTATTTACTCCGGGGCTCGAGCAGCCACAACAGGGGAGCAGGAAGGGGCCGAACGGTGCCAGCAGCCGAGCCCTGGCACAGGGGCAGCGGGAGGAAAGGAGCCGTGCGGGGTGGCACAGCTTCTCCCCACCACCCTTTCCTCTGCCTGTCTTTGCAGCGCATCATCTGGCTCCAGCTGCCATTTCATGTGACCTTTCCGTGTAATTTCTATTAATGAGACATTTAGCAAATGTATTCTTTCTGTTGAAGGTTTCATGTTTAGATAGACTGTCCTGATGGGACCTGGAGGCGAGGCGAGGACGCAGCCGTGCCGAGCCTGCTCCGTGGCGCAGCTGTCAGGCCAGCTCGATCTCAGGTATCTCATTATTTCACAGGATCAGAGAGATCAAAGTTACTCGACTGTGAAAACCACATCAACGGCTGTGACAGTCAATAACCTGAAGCCTGGCACCCTCTATATTTTCCAAATCCGGTCATCTTCCTCACCAGACTACGGAAACTACAGCCCCAGTATTGAGGTGGAGACCCTGGCAGAGTGTAAGTGTTCCGAGGCTCCTTGTCTCTTGTGCACCCACCCGCAGACCTGAGGCTCTTTGGGCTGAGGTGCAGGGGTGCTGCTGCTCCTGCCCCACGTGCTCTTGGTTTTGTGGAGCAGCATCTGTTTTGCTGGTCCTGCCTCCCTAGGTCTAAGATCAGATGCTTTCCAGGACTTGCTTTTAATTGCATTTTCCTGTTTGATTTTGACAAGGTTGCTAGTGCTGGTCAGCTTGTCCTGGCAGTGTCTGTCCTCACTCTTCTCATGGGCAGACAATATCTGACTCCTCTCTGCTGCAGAAGCCGGGGACAGAGTCTCTGCTCTTAGGCTGGGCATTGCCCAAGAAAGTGCTTAGCAGAGGCAGAGCTGCTGGGGTTGTTCTGCCTTGGCGTGGCACTGGTGCTGGAACAGATGGCACCAGGTCGCTTTTGTGGGGCCACCAAACAGACACCGGAGTGAGTGCTGGTCCCTGCTGGCGTCACTGCCGCGGGCACAGTCTTGCTGGGTCTGTGAGCTGTGCAGCCCACAGCGGTGCTGCAGAATGGGGTGGCCGTCTGAACGGGCTGCAGCAGAGGAGGCAAGGCCAGCCTGGAGACCCAGCTGGCTGAGGATGTGTGCCTGAGATAGGAAATGATCCAGGTTGGACATTAGGAAGAATTTCTTCCCCATGAGGGGGGTGAGACACTGGCCCAGGCTGCCCAGAGAGGTGGTGGGAGCCCCATCCTTGGCAGTGTTGAAGCCCAGGCTGGCTGGGGCTGTGAGCACCCTGCTCTAGTGGGAGGTGTCCCTGCCCAGGGCAGGGGGGTTGGAACTGGGTGATCTTTAAGGTCCCTTCCAACCCTGACAATTCTGTGATTCTGTGATTCTATGACTGCTGTCCTGGCTCGGGAGGCACTTGGCTTGTGAGCTGCTTGGCTGAGCAAAGTCATCCAGCATCGGTGTTACTTGCTGGGGCTTTTCCTTCTCACAGTTTCCATTCATAACTATAGCCCAGAAGCATCTCATTTCAGTGGCTAAAAGAGGGCTTGGAGAGATGGTCGGGCTTCAGTTAATGACCCACCCTGGCTGGAAATGAAAGCCCTGCGATGGCTGGCTCGGTACGACTCTCACAGATTGTGTTTAACAGGGCTTTAAATTGCATCCATTTGCCACACAGAAGACATTTTCAGAATGAATTGAAGCCAATAAAAATTTTATATAGAATGCAGCTTTCTAATACCCCTGTTTGCAAAAGCGGGGAGGGAAGGGATTAATGTGATCAAGGAAAACTATTTGTAAGCCATAAATTTTAATATGTCCTGCTGATAAACAGGAACTGTTCCTCATTGCTGAGGTTCTCCATCCACCCCTGCAACGCTGCCCTGCACCAGCTTGAGCTTTTAAAACTGAACCAGAATGTGAATTGCTGTGAGGACGTTGAGAAGCAGCCTGGTGCTGCAAGTGAATTGTCCTGCAGCCTTGCTGGGGGACCAGGCACTGGGAGGAGCAGCCGGGACCTGCCCCGGAGAGTGTTGCCAACCCACTCTGCTTGCCTCCTGCAGTGACAGTGGCCTCCAGCGAGCAGAACCCCGTCCTCATCATCGCGGTGGTGGCCATCGCGGTGCTGACGGTGCTGGTGTCCATAGTGATTGGTGTGATGGTCTGGAGGAGGTGAGTGCAGCAGGGCTGAGGAGGGTTGGGCTGGGGCAGGGGACCGAGGCAAAGCCCCGCAGCCGGGGCTCTGAGGAGCACGGGGCAGTGCTGGTGCCCAGCCTGGCAGCAGGGCTGAGCTGCTGCTGGCTCCTCGTGCCGTGGGGCTGGGCTCTGATCCTCAGTGCTGAGACTTGAGGCTTTTCCATCCAGCCAGAGGCTGCCCGGTAATGGTGTGCATCTTCATTCTCGTTGCAGGCAGTGTGGGTACAGCAAGGCCAGCCAGGATGGGGATGAGGAGCTGTACTTCCACTGTAAGTGAAGCCAGGCCACTGTGGACGGTAGGACCGCGTGGGGATCCCTGTATTTATTGCTATTAATAGCCCAGCTCCTGACAAATCAGCCCCGAGTCCTTGCTTCTGAAGTGTTGTCATCCTGCATTATCCGGCAGCGGGGGCTCGGCGCAGCGAGGCTCTCTGGGGACGGCAGCTTGACAGCTTCATAAGCCAGTGTCCGTCCTTCCCGCACACAGGTCACTGCTGTGCTGAAGGGAATGGGGATGCGTTCAGCTTTCCACGGGGCCTATGAAATATTCTGTCAGCTTTTCACAAACAGCTGCAAGAGAATACAGCTCTGTTTTCTGGGGCTACTTTTGATTATTGAGCAGCAATAATTTTACAGACAACGATTGTCAAAGGAGATTCAGATGTCACGACTGATGAGTTTATTTGATTCCTGGCATATGCCCGTGAAGCACACACATGCTCCTCTGCTCCCCAAAGCATTTTGGAAGCAGCAGAGCCTGCACACTTCCAGGATGCAGCCGTTTCTCCTGGCCTTGGAGGGACCCTGCTGCCCTCAGGACTTTGCTGAAGGTTTTCCGTGTGGGGTGAGGGCAGCTGCCTCGTCTTGGGAAGGCGAATGATGCTGAGGTGGAAGGAAAGCCTTGTGCAGTGTGGCACCTTCCTGGAGCAACCTGGCTTTGCTTTTTCCCCATGTGCTGGTCCTGGATGGGCCAAGCAGCTTGTGCAAAACATCCATTGTCTTCCTTGCCTTGCCCAGGGAGAGGAGGGGACATGGCAGTGCTGTAGCAGGGGCTCACAAGAGGCAGAGCTGATGTGCTTTGCCATCACTGTGGCTGTTTGTTTTCAGGAAATGTGAATTAGGGTTTTGAGGCAGCCCCAGCAAGTGGCTGTTTCCCCTCTGGAGCTTTGCAGAGGCTCCTGTCAGTGGGTCAGCCTGTTCCACGCCGTTTTGCTGGATGTGCTCCCAGGAAGGGTCACTCTTGTGCAGCAGATGGTGGCTGCCTGCAGGAAGCATTTTGCTGCCCAGGCTGCTAATCGAGGGGACCTGAGACATGGCCATTGTTCATTATTATAATTATCTCTCTTAGAGGTCTTGGAAAGGGAGACAGTTTGGATACTTGAGGATTAGCACGAATGCCAGGTAGGCTCAGTCCAGGAGGGCACTGCACTAGAGTGAAGGAGCTGCTGTCCTTTAACCCGGGGGTTGTGGCAGTGGAGCAGAGCAGTTGGGTTCATTTAATCCCAGAAGGAATTCCCTAGCAACCTTAAAGCTGAGTCTTTTGCTTTGCTTATAAAAAGGTGGCAAGTTAGTCCTGGCAGCAGACCTGGAGCTGGCTAACCTGCAAGGGCTTTTCCTCGGGCAGGTGGGCAGGGGCTCTGCCAAGCCTTTCTCACGCGCCCTTTCTGCCTCTCCTGCAGTTAAAATACCAACCAGAAGGACGTACATCGACCCTGACACTTGTGAAGACCCCATGCAGGCCGTGCACCTCTTTGCCAAAGAGCTGGATAACGCCAGCATTAAAATCGAGAGGATCATCGGGACAGGCAAGTTCCTCCCCGGAGGTGCTGGTGCCACGCCGCTGCTGCGGTCCCACCCGAGCTGTGGTGCCACGGGCAGGAGACAGCTCTCCTGCCGCTGCCCGCAGGCTCTGCCCACCTCACCAACATCTCTCGGGGCAGCTCCTGGTCCTCCATCACCGTCAGCACCACAGACCCTTGCCCTTGGTCTTGTCTTGGGGGGGTACCTGCAGAGGGGAGGTGGGAGTGGGGCTGGTGAGTGTCTTGTTCAGGAGCTGGATTTCACATTCCCCTTGTTTTTTCTGAAGTACAGCTGAGTGAGGCACGGGCCAGAAAGCATCAGCAATTATCTGCATCTGGGCAGTTTGACAGCAGCATCCAAACTATTTATAAATATGTGAACTTAATGATTTATTGATTTTCATCAACTTCACTGCCTAAAACTTAAAAGCAAATTAAAATCCCCTCACTGGGCCCTAGAGCCTTAATCTCTAATGTGTGTGAGGACATGGGAAACACGATTACTCTTTGTCGTTTCTTTTCCTAAAGATAAATTCAGCTGCAGAAATGGAAGAGGTGGAGGAAGGGAAGAGGGAAGGGCTTGCCCAGCAGCTTAAAGGACAGTGTTGAAGGGAAGAGGACACTGAGGAGAAGAGGAGGTTCTCTTTGTAGCTTCTGGGTGGAGCAGCTGAGGCTAGTCCCACGTACCTTTGAGAAGCAAATCGATGTTTGCAAAATTAAGAAAAATTAGTCAGGCATACATGTAAATGTAAGGAATTTGGGAGGGTATTTGTCTTATTGCTGACCTAACTGGTACCTGACTTTCAAATCAATAAAGCTTTTCACAGCTGCACGTTTTTTGCTGTATAGCCAATATTGGCCTTTTCTGGTTGTGAACGTGGTAGCTCCTGTTGTGAAGCTGCACGGGGCGGGATGGATGCTGCCCCTCAGCACCCCAGGAACCCCCTGGCCCTGCCGTGCTCTGTGCCAGGGGCAGAGGCTGCCGGTGCCGAGCTGGGAAGCAGAACGGGCCAGGCCCTGAGAGCGTGAACTCGGTGGCTGGGGGTTTATCTCCTCTTTGTAGGAAAAAGCACAGTAGGCACTTGAGCAGCACACGGAGAGAACGGAGCAATTCCGTTGCGATATCACATGTCCTTGGTGTCACATGCCGGTGCTAAACTTGTGTGCAGGGCTGCATGCTCTGCAGAGGTGGGGGAAGGTGGCAAAACAGGCTCTGCAGGGGGGACCTGCAGGGCTCCGCGCGTCTCAGTTCACAGACCGGCAAACCCTCTGCTGAACGACGGGAAGACCTTGTGCCTGCACGGCAAGGCACGGCACTCGTGCTGCACGAGCACACTTTGTGGTCCCAGAGCAGAGAACCCCCTGGAGGGAAGCGGTGCGGGACCGAGGGCATCCTGCTGCGGCCGCTCCTTAACGCCTGTCTCTGCTGCGCAGGAGAGTTTGGGGAAATCTGCCGGGGCTGCCTGAAGCTGCCCAGCAAGCGCGAGCTGCTGGTGGCCATCCAGACCCTGCGGGCAGGGTGCTCGGAGAAGCAGCAGCGCTCGTTCCTGGCGGAGGCAAGCACCATGGGCCAGTTCGACCACTCCAACGTCATCCGCCTGGAGGGGGTCATCACCAGAGGTGAGGGGTCCGCGGGCAGTGGAGCCAGACTCCACTGCAGGCTGGAGCTCTTGCTTTGGAGCAACGGCCCGGTGCTGGGGGGCCGTGCTGTTGCTCTCTGGGAGTCAGATGTTTCTTTATGGATTAGCTATTTTAGCATTCTGATGATTAATAAAACGCTTACAGCTAGGTGAATAAATCCAGGTAGTAGGACTGGCTTAGCAGCAAGACTGTGCACTCCTCGTAAAGGCAAACTGAAGTGAGGCTCTGTCAGTAAAACAGATGACTCTGCTTCTGGCTCTGGCGGGAGCGTGCGCGCCGCACTGGTCTGCGGATGTGTGGTTAAATGGATATTCATGTAAGTCCAAAGAAACGTGCTGATTTTAACCATCCTTTTTGTTAGGCAAGGAAGCATTTGTGTCCTGGGTCTTGGGCTGAGCAGGTTGGTTGTGCTTTCGCTGGGTAGTACTGTCCTTTGTGAAGTGGCTCAGTGTCCTGGAAAAAGGAGCATCTGATATTGGGATCCAGCTGGGAACCACAGGGAACCCTCAGATCTGTGGCTCATAACAAACTGTCTGAGCTAAAGTCCTTGTCTGCTTTAGTAGGCAGGCAGCACGAGCTGACCACGCCGGGGGTTAGCACCCGATTTCTGACACCCGCGGTGTGGGAGCTGCCAGAGCCGTGGGCAGGACTCACGCTGTGCTCCTTGTCTGTCTGTGCAGGGAGCACCCTGATGATCGTGATGGAGTACATGGGGAACGGAGTGCTGGACTCTTTCCTCAGGGTGAGTGCTGGGAGCCAGTGGTGACCGCAGGGGTCTGCCACCCACTGCTCTGCTGGCAGTGCCTCTTTGAACTGGGCATTACTCAACTTTGGCTTTTCCTCCATTGCTTTACAGAAACATGAGGGACAGTTCACGGCCACCCAACTCGTTTCCATGTTGCAGGGAATTGCCTCTGGCATGAAGTACCTGGCAGAGATGGGTTATGTACATAAAAGCCTTGCTGCCCACAAAGTCCTTGTGAACAGCAGCCTGGCGTGCAAAATAACTGGTTTCAGACGGCCACAGGAAGATAAGATGGAGACCATCTTCTCCACCATGGTAAGCTGCATTTCCAAATTCCATTGTCATCGTTCCCTAACAGCAAAATGCTGACCGAACGGATACAAAACCTCTGCAGAGGTGGATGTCCCTGGCTGCTCTGCATGGCCAGGGCCAGGAGCACTTGGACCGGGGCTGGTGTCGCTGGGGAGGTTTGCACCCTGCTCTGAGTGCTGACTAAGGATCAGATCCAGGACGAGGCAGCTTCCACTGGTGGAGTTAGTAAGACATACAGCAGTCCTGCTCCAGAACCGGTGTTTTTCCTAGTCTCCCGTTTCCTTCCTCATGTATGAATGCAGGCTCTGCATCTTCACAGCTTCTTTCTCACCTAGAAATCAAATGCATTCAGCCAGGGAACTGCAGAGCTGTTCAGCACCGTTCCTCTGGCCGCAGCCATCCTGCACGCCTCTGTGGACTGGCAGGGAGGCGGCGGGCGGCTGGAAGCAGCTCTGGCAGCCTCAGGCTTCCTTATGTCCGTTTTATCACTTGTAATGAAATTCGTGGTTTTCAATTAAGAATTTAAGTCCTGCTTGATTGGCACTCACGCCTTGTCAGCTCTGCTCGCCAGCGTGTCTCCTCGGTACCTGCGTGCGCTTGGAGATGCCGCTGGGAGCCCTTGGACGCAGAGCTGGGGGCCTGCCCTGCATCCAGGGGTCCCTGTGGCCCCACAGCCCCTTGCTGAAGCTGGCTCACCCTCTCTGCTTCTTTCACACCCTTCTCTGCCCTGCCTACTCGAGGGCACATCCACGTGTGCGTACCTGCAGAGCGACATGACGTGTTTCACTTGGTTATGCTGCAGCTGCCCGGTGTCAGCTGGGGCTGTTAGTGCATCACATTAACCACGCATTAATATTTTAAAGAGCACTGATTCCTCAATCAAATGAGCACTTATTGTTTGCAGGGAGCCTTGGGCAGTGCCAAGGAGGCAGCAGCTGATATGTTCTGGATGCAGGGACCCGGTGCCGGCGTCCCAGCGCAGGGTGTGGGTGTCCCAGGGGGAAGAGCCTGTTTTGCAGGGTTTGGCTCATGCTCCGCTGGGAGCTGCAGTGTTTGCCAGCTCTGAGCAGGCAGGCGGCAGAAAGAGCCCTAGAAAACTTTCAGCCATTCTCCCCAGCTACAGGGAACTCGGTGCGCTCTGCAGGGAGAGCCCCCCATCCCGAAGAGTCCCTGGCAACGCGCGACCCCCTCGCCGGGCACGGCAAGTGCCACCTGCGGGCTGTAGCCCAGCCATGGCTGTCGTGCCTGGCGCTGGCATGACGCCGGGCATGGAGCAGCCCATGAGCGAGGGGACGGAGAGCCCAGCGGGAGCGCTGGCTTTTCCCACGGCGGTGCAGCGGGGCTGTGGCTTTGCAGTCAAGGTCTCGTCACTGTTAATTGCAATTAGCTGTGGTGTCTGTCACCTGCTTCCCCCAGTGCATCCAGTGGGCTCTGCAGAAGCCAAGATGGGGATTGCTAATTACAGGAGAGCAAGCCAGGGTGGAGGGACTCTGTGCAGCTCTGAGATGGTTTTCATTAAATATTAATGCATGAAATGCCATCAGCTCTTCACAGAGACAGAGACTTTCTCCTCTCCTGTTAATATTTCAGGACTCACACCCCCATGTAGCTTACGGTTGCATGGGCATTTTAAAACAAATTGAGATAAAAGTTTTCTCTTAGTGCTAAACCTGCACGTGGCACATGGGCTTGCTCATGTCCACCCTGCGATGGCACGAAGGGCTGCCCAGGAATCATGTGCGTCGGCTGCATCCCACTGTGTGAGCATGTCATTTCTCCCCTTCTGCCCATCCAGCGTGGGAAGAGCCTGGTGCTGTGGTCGGCCCCTGAAGCCATCCAGTATCACCACTTCAGTCCAGCCAGTGACGTGTGGAGCTTCGGCATTGTCATGTGGGAAGTGATGTCCTACGGCGAGAGACCCTACTGGGACATGTCCAACCAGGACGTGAGTCCCTGGTGCCGTGCGGTAGCTGGTGATGTTGCTGTGTCTGATGGGGTGTGGGTGGCTCTGTGGTGGACAGAGGAGCTGTTGCTGCTCCCCAGGCGGGGTGTGCAGAGGGAGGTTTTCCCTAGGGGTTTGCGTTTGATCTGCATCGAAGCCCTGACCCTGTCCCCTCACCTCCTCTGCCCCTGCAGGTGCTGAAGGCTGTAGAGGACGGGTTCCGCCTGCCTGCCCCGGTGAACTGCCAGCCACCCCTCCACCAGCTCATGCTCGACTGTTGGCAGAAGGACCGCAGCCAGAGACCCAAGTTCTCGCACATCCACAACATCCTGAGCAAGATGGTGCAAAGCCCGGAGCCCCCGGAGTGCCCCAGCTCCACGTGCAGCAGGTGACGGTCCCCTTGTTTCCTCGCCTGTTGTTCTGCTTTGCTGCCAGCTCCACCTTGGGCGGGCTGTGCCCTGCGCCTTCCTCACCACCCTGTTCTGTTGGCAGGTCCCACAGCTCGTCCATCCCCCTCACCCAGCGCACCTTCTCAGCCTTCCCATCTTTCAGCTCTGTGGGCGAGTGGCTGGAAGCAATAGAGATGGGCAGGTACAAAGACAACTTCACCGCTGCGGGCTACTGCTACCTGGAATCGGTGGCCAGGATGACAGCCCAGTAAGTGAACTGGTTTCCTGGCTCTATAACCTCGTGCCAATGGGTGCAGAGTGAGCGAGCTCTGTTTTCAGTGACAGTCAGGCATCACTGAACAAGAGGATGGATCTTCCAAAGCAGGCTGTGAGAGTTTGCTGGCATGGGGCGGGCTGTGTGTGTGTTGTGCATCTCAGTTGCTGGCTTTTGAAGCTGAGATTTAAACCTCGAGTTTGTGACTTGAACCTCTGATTTCCGACAGGAGTCGTGTTCCCTGTCCCCTCCAGAAAGCAACATCGCATTGGATGCAATTTACTCATAACCTGCTGTGCAGGCAGCACGGGGTTTACTCATAACCTGCTGTGCAGGCAGCACGGGGTCCAGCGCCCGGAGCTGTCTCACGTGGTGTGCTGCCAGCGCCTGTTGCCCCTGGGTGCCCTGTCAGGGTCCACGTTGCTGTGGCTGGGACAGCAGACTGGGGGTTGTTACTTCGGCAGATCCACGGTAGCCTGATAGTCTGAACCCTGCACTGCCCTTGTTTTTCGTGGCTGACACGGGGCTCGTTTTGCAGAGATGTCCTCAGCCTGGGGATCACGCTGGCGGAGCACCAGAAGACCATCCTGAGCGGGATCCAGACTCTGCGGGCGCAGGTGATCCAAATGCACGGCCGAGGTGTGCAGGTGTGACCCAGCCCCCGAGCGCAGAGCCCCGACCCGGCTCCCAGCGAGGAGGCAGCCAGCGGCCCCAGCCCGGACCAGCCTCGCGGGCTCAGGTGGGATGTAGGAATCACTGGGCTGCTGCCAAACAAGTCGTTCCACACAGAAAGAGAGCAGGGCTTTCTGTCCCCTGTGCCGGGGAAGGCGAGGATTCCTGGACGCGAGCGGTGTGCCTGGGTGGCTGTGGCTCTCCCTAGCACTGTTCTGTAAGATGAGTCAAACTGTAATGATGCCATTTCATATGGTAATTAGGTTAACAGGGTGGATGGACATTTGTGCACTGTCTTAATCCAGAGCTGACAGCATTTTCCTATCTAGCATCCTACTGGTGAGATCCATGGGTATTTTTATACAAGCTGACATGTTCTAGCAACCCCACAAGGAACTTTTATTGCTTTTATTTTTAGAGACTGGAGCATAGCTCACACCCAGCACCCAACTTCTGGAAGGTGACTTTCCCCATCTGCTCTGCTGAAGGAAATTCTTTCCCAGCCGCGTCCCTTCCTCTCCAAGTTACTGAGTCTTGACAGCACAGTTAGTGAACAAAACCAAATATTCTCCACTAAAGTGCAGAGCAAATGGTGCTGAATGTTTCTAAGGCTCTCTGACAAGGTGATTTCAGCTGAAGAAATGAAAAGCTTTGAAGAGAGCCATAGCCAAGAAAGGGAAAGCAGTGGAGCCCCTGGGCTGTCCTGCTGATGCTCTCAGCCATCGCTGCCTCGTGTGCAGGTCCTGGTGCCTCATTTTACTGCACAGCCCAGCAGTGAGGTGGGAACTTAGACCAGAGCAACAGGCAGCACTCTGCTGCCCATAAGACAGGCTGATCCCGCAGGCAGAGACCTGCCACCCATGCAGGACTGATGCTGAAGCATCTGCTGCTACTTCAGCCTCCCTTCCCTGCTTCCTGCCTTGCAGTTTCTCAGGCAGAGCATCCTGTATCTTGCCTTTGCTGGCTTCATGGGCAGCTGTGGTGGGCTTGGTCTGTGGTCCCTGTGCTGAGGAGCAAAGTAGGCAGAGCATCACTTTGTGCTGGCCATGGGCTGACCCCAGAGCCTGGGGACTCCCTGCTGTCAGCTGAGCTGGAGCATCCACCTCATAGAATCATAGAATGTTAGGGGTTGAAAGGGACCTAGAAAGATCATCCAGTCCAACCCCCCTGCAAAAGCAGGATCACTTAGATCGAGTCACACAGGAAGGTGTCCAGGCGGGTCTTGAACGCCTCCAGAGCAGGAGACTCCACAGCCCCCCTGGGCAGCCCGTTCCAGTGTCTGTCACCCTCACTGTGAGAAAGTTTTTCCTTGTGTTTACCCTAAACCTCTTGTGCTCCAACTCACTCCCATTGCCTCTTGTCCTAACATTGGATGACATTGAGAAGAGTCTGGCTCCGTCCTCCTGACACTCACCCTTAACATATTTATAGACATTCATGAGGTCCCCCCTCAGTCCCCTCTTCCCCAGGCTAAAGAGCCCCAGCTCTCTCAGCCTCTCCTCAGAAGGGAGATGCTCCACTCCCTCAGTAATCTTGGTGGCCCTGCACTGGACTCTCTCCAGTAGCTCTTTGTCCTTGAACTGGGGTGCCCAGAACTGGACACAGTATTCCAGGTGGGACCTCACCAGTGCAGAGTAGAGGGGGAGGAGAACCTCGCTCGACCTGCTGACCTCACTCTTCTTGATGCCCCCCAGGATGCCATTGACCTGCTTGGCCACGAGGGCACATTGTTGGCTCATGGCCATCCTCTTGTCCACCAGGACCCCTAGGTCTTTCTCCCCAGAGCTGCTCTCCAACAGATCAGCCCCCAGCCTGTACTGACCCAAGGGGTTGTTCTTCCCCAGCACTTTACACTTGCTCTTGTGAAACTGCATTAAATTTCTCCCTGCCCAGCTCTCCAGCCTGTCCAGGTCACTCTGGATGGCAGCACAGCTTTCTGGAGTGTCAGCCACTCCTCCCAGTTTTGTATCATCAGCAAACTTGCTGAGGGTCCACTCCATCCCTTCCTCCAGGTCACTGGTGAATATATTGAACAGTATTGGACCCAGCACTGACCCTTGGGGGACACCACTACCCACAGCCTCCAGCTGGGCTCTGCTCCACTGGCCACAGCTCTCTGGGCTCTGTCCTTCAGCCAGGTCCCAACCCACCTCACTGCACAATCACCCAATCAACACTTCCTAAGCTTGGCCGTGAGGATGCCACGGGAGACAGTATCAAAAGCCTTGCTGAAGTCAAGAAATACCACAGCCACTGCCCTCCCCTCATCTATCCAACTACTTGTGCCATCATCAAAGGCTATCAGATTAGTCAAGCATGATTTCCCTTATGGAATCCATGTTGACTACTCGTGATAAGCCTCCTTTCCTCCACGTTCTTTGAGATGGTGGCAAGAACAAGCTGTTCCATCACCTTTCCAGGGGTGGAGGTGAGGCTGGCTGGCCTATAGTTACCTGGGCCCTCCTTTTTGCCCTTTTTAATATTGGGATGACACTGGCCTTCCTCCAGTGCTCAGTCACCTCTCCCCATCTCCAGGACCTCTCACAGATTATGGAGAGTGGCTAGCACTGACCTCTGCCATCTCCCTCATCACTGGCGGGTGTATCCCATCGGGGCCCATGGACTTGTGGATGCCCAGTTTGTCAGCCTTCCAGCGCATGTTACTGGCTGGGCAGAGGGCTGTGCCCCAGGGCTGCAGTGCCAGTGCATCCTGCAGCACCCGCAGCCTCTGCAGCAGGGTGCACCCCAGGTCTGGGGGTTCATGCTGGGGCTGTACTGCAGGGATTGTGCACCCCAGCTCTGGATGCTGGGGCAGAACCGACCGTTGCATCCGTGGGATCCAGAGATCCCGCTGTGTGATCCAGGTGAACCAGGGCATGAGAGCACTTTATTTTGTGGCAGAGGGAGCACAGTGCTGCCTGCCTTGCGTGCCAGCAGTTCCCACCAACGCAGGCCTGATCCCTGATGGAAGACATAAATAGCATCTGCTTAATAATACAAGTTTCCTTGAAGTTAGTTAATTAAATGGGTCTTTGCAGCTTGTACAGAATTTTGTAGGCCTTTTATTATCATCTGTAAGTATTGCAAGTGAATTATTAATGATGGAAGGCAAAGATTTACAAAGGGAATGAATGCTGAGGGAGATGTTCACAGTGTGTCTGGAAAGCTGTTGAGTTGGACCCTCCTGTTCCCCTGCTTTGAGAAGATGGGGGTCTGAATGATCGTTGAGCAAAGGGTTCTGCAGCCTCTGGCAGGGCTGGCATGGCAGCTGCCCTGCCCAGCCATCTTCCTTCCCTCCGCTTTGTGATCAAGCAGAGCGATACAACCATGGGTGCTGGTGGAGGTCCTGGGCACACTGACCTCACAGAGCATGTGAGCATAGGATCCAGCCTCTGCTGAGCAAAGCCTCAGTCTCAGTGGTTCCCCTTCACTGGGGTGCCAGTGCCCGCAGGCTCTTCTGGCTCTGCTGGGTCCAGTAGTGCTCAAGACTAACAATTCACTTTTTCCACGTGTTTTAGCTTGATTGTGTCAGAGATCAGAACTCTCTGCCTGAACTTCACTCACCTGTGGTCTCAAGAAATGCCACCTGCTGTTGGTTTATGGGTTTTCTGCCCCGTGCCAGCCTTGCCAGGCAGTGCCGCGGTGAGCACCGTGCACTCCAGCGCTCTCGGTCCCGCAGGCTGGCTCACAAGGGCAGGTTGCCCTGTACCCGGGTGTGGGACAGCACAGACACGCGCGGGCAGGCCGAGCATGCGGTGGCACCCAGAGCTGCCATTGTCTGCGGGGCCTCCCCGGCAGCGGGCAAGTGCTGGGTGCTCTGCGGAGCTTGCTGCTCCCTGGGGTAAAAAAGCTCCCTCCTTCCCTCCACCTCTGCTGTTTAAACAGCATTCCCCAGTGTCACCTGGTTAGTTTAACGGAAATAATTTGCCTTTAAGTTGGGCCCTTACCTGATCTGGTTGGTTGCCATCCCAGAAGAGCGATAACAATGAACGCAAACCTTCATTTGGTAGAATGCCGGATCCAGAGGATCAAGTGCAATTTGTATGCTCTTTATGTTTACATTTTATCTATAGAGAAAATATATTACAGTTCTCTAGGCAGGGAGTTCAACCAACTTGATTCCAGATCCTCTCCCCCATCTCCCTGCTCTTGTCCTGCCCCCTGGGATTTCCAGCAGCCCCCTGCGTCAGGATGCAGGGAGCTGTGCCAGGAGGGCACTGCCGAGGGGCTGGCTCCAGGCTGGTGCAGTGGCTTTCAGGGAGGTCTGGGGAAATCCAGTGCTTGGTGACGGGGTGATAGAGAGCTTCAGAGTCTGGGAAACGGACCTGGCCCTGAGCAGGCAGCAACATGTTCCTCTTGAACCCCCCAGAAGAGACCCTGTCTCCAAAGTTACGGATGTGAGGAGGTGCCAGCTCTGGGTGCTGCCCACAGCTGCCCTCAGGGCTGCTGGGATCTGCTCCTCAGCCCCTCTGAACGTTGCCTACCTGGAGCAAGAAAGCTTGGCTCAGCTTCTCTAGAGTGATGGCAGTTCCTCCGGGGCTGCTGTGCCCAGTGGTGGGCTGGGGGTCCCTTAGGAAGGTGCTGTGGCTGTACGGGCAGGGGTCCCACAGCTGCTGAGCTGCACGGGACTGGCAGCTCCAGTGCCCGTTGCTGGTGAAATCGCATCGTGCTGGCTCTGTGCTAGAGCTCCTAGAAAAAACGAGCCCATCTTTCAATCATCTCTTTAGTGTTTCCCCCACTGAATGAGGCTCCCATGCTGCACTCTCCAGCACAATCAGAGTGGAAGGTGTAATTTCTTTCTCTGCATCTCTCTAGCTGTTCCCAAAAGAAATTCAGTGTTTAATTACTTTCCTGAGTTAGTCTGCTGAGGGACCTGGATGTGCTGTTTCTTTTAGGCAGTGTGGTTCTGGGGATGGGGCTGTGCTCTAACTCCCCAGAAACAAGAGCTATTTGCTTTCCTGGTCTCTCCTCAAAGAAAGAAAAGAAAAAGCCCGTCCTGTAAGTGAGCTTCCTAGCCAGCGAGTTGCAACAATAAACACTTGTAATTGAGCTCCTCGTCAACCCTGAAGATAATAAAATGTGCAAATTAAGCTATAGATTGTTGTTATGATTTTAAAATTAACTTACATCCTCTCAGCACCTCTTTGGGGAAGCATTCAATGCCTTCTAATTAAATTAATTAGTAACACTGTTTTGAAGCTGCTCAACCAGGGGAAATGCCTCAAACTGATTTCGGTCTCTGTGCCCATCCAGGCTTTGACACGTGCAAGGCTCCGTCCCCTGAGCTTCCTCCTCTCCAGTCCTGAATCTTCCCATCTGTGTCATGTCTTATTTTCCATGAGTCCAGGAGGACGGATCCTGACCCTGCAGCTGGTCTGGGTGCTGCATCCTGCACAGCACCTGCAGGATCAGACCCCCTGGGGCTGTAGGGGTGCGTGAGTGAGGGGGGACAAGGGAGACGCGTCTCCCTTCCCCAGGGGTGGCCAAAGGGCTGAGGCAGTGTTAGAGCAGGAGCAATGGGCTGGTGCTGAACTGAGGAGGCTCCAGCCACAGCCCGACACGGAGCGGCTCGGTGTGGGCAGGACCTGCAGCTTCTCCATCACCAGGAACCTGCAGCACCCACCTCGCGTGAAACCAGAACTGGAATCAAGTTGGTTCATCTCCAGATGCTTTTTGATATTCATTAGCCACCTGTTATATACTGTAAATACATACTTGAGAAGTCAATATATATTTTTATAAGCTTGAAACAAATGTAATATAATACTGTAAAGGACACGGTGTACATTTCATGTTTGGACTATAGTCAGACATCTCCAGGGAATCACAGTTGGTTTGGAATAAATAATAATAACAATAATGAATGGTAACAAAGATCTATTGACATTTTTGTTAATTTTGTATTTATGGAACTATGAAGATTGCAATAATGAGATATCTAAATACCTAAGTAAAAACAACCATTAATTCTGCCCTGGCTTGTCTGTGTGGATCATTTCAGGTGCTCTGATGAGGTGCGCTTTAGCCAGGGTGGCAGTGTCAGGCGAGGAACAGATTTAGTAGCAGCAAGGTGGGAAGTGATGCAGTTTTATTAAATCACAGCTGCGCTAAGACGAGCGCCTTTGCTCCTGCCGCAGAGGTGCAGCTCGGGGTGGTGGCTTCTTGCTGCTGACACTTTGTTAGGGGAGAAAAACCCAGTGACTCAGCTGGCACAGCCTGTGTGGTTTTGGACAGCAAGGTCCAGTTGGGCTGTCAGGCCTGATGCTGCTGGGCCGGGCAGGAGCTGCTCCCGTCACCCCGAGGACCAGGCAGCCTTGGCAGCGCGGGCAGCGCGGGGCTGTCGGTACCTGTGCAACTGTCAGTCTGACACACGTGTTGCTGTGTCAGTGTGGGGATGCTGCTGAGCAGAGGGAAAACGCCGCAGAGTTACTGCGCTCGAGGCGTGTAATTAATTGTTTAACTGAGGAAACAAAAGCAGTGTATGGCCAGCATGCAAAATGCAAGCACTGCACAAACAAGAGTATTTAGAAATAACTCAATGCGACTCTCACTAGTTCACATTTCTTCTCTTTCTCTTAGTCTGCTTAATGCCAAAGACCACGCACAAAAGCCCGTTCCCGTATGCTGGCAACAGTGACAGCTGCTGGGAAAAAGGAACTGAATGGGTGCTTAAAATGGGTGAAGCCTATTTGCCTTCTGTCGATCAATTAATTCAGCCAGTCTTCGGTAGGAGCCTGGCCAGGGCTATATTGGCACTATAAAGAAATAATCAGAGCTCTGAAGTGGGACTGTGAATAGTGGTTTGCATGTCACAGCCAAGCTGATGAATTTTTTTCCCATTTTCCTGAACTCGTGCCTCCTGTGGTCCAAGGGTGATGATTCTGCCTCCCTTCTGTGACCTTCCTGGCACGATCTTGGCTGGGGGCTGTAGGACACTTCCCCACCTGGCTGGGGAACCCCATGCTGCTGAGGGGCACAGACAAGGAGGGGGTGCAGTGAAGGGCTGGGGTGATGCTGGGGGTGGTGAGGGTCCATGGGCCCCACTCCCACAGTGTGTGGGCAGGGGCAGCTCCCCCAGGAAACGTGCCCGGTGAAGGCTGCGTTGAGCCAGGGAAATGGAGCCATTAATAACTGAGCTCATGTCGTATGGAAACAAGCCTGTCTCCTGCTGCATGGTGGCTTGCAGGGAGGGATGGGAAATCATTGGCAGCTGCCTCCCTGTGCACTGGGTCAGCGGGAGAGGCGGTCGGAGCAGAGCAGGTACTGGCCACAGCTCCATGGCCATGGCTCCCTACTTCCCTCCCAGGTCTAAGCCTTGGTCCTGGCTTTCAGACTCCAGAGCCCTTCTCCTGTCTGCCCGGGCAGGTTTGAGCTCATCTCACTTGGTGCCTTGTGTGACAAGTGAAACAAAATACAAATAAGGAAGGTAGTGCCCAGAAAGGAGTCGTTACACACCTGTATTATTAGCTGGCATTAATTAATGGCACTTTGTGCCAATTATTGAACCAGGGGTTCCTTCTGCTCTGCACCCAGGGAGCAGGGGGGTTTCTCGGCTGTCCCAGCGTGGGTTACACTCGAGCCTTTCCCTGCATTGCCCACCATGGAGGCAGATTTTCTGGCTTACTGGGTCAAGCTGCTGCACTGACAAGTGTCAGCGTCTCCCTGCCCAGTTTTAGCCGGATGCTTTGTCTCTGTAACTCAGTCCTCACAGTTTTACAACTGCCCTGTTGCGGTGATGGATTGCAGGGCTGACATTGAAGCTGCTCCTTCTTCCACCACCCTCTCTCTGCTGATGCAGCTGACCAGACTGTGAATATTTTCTGCACAATGGACCAGAGTAAACCTCTCTCCATCTAATTCTGCTTCCCTGAGCTGGAGGTTTGAGGGGAAAACTGCATCCCGGTCTGCAACTGTGCATGTGTCACGTATATCCAGCAGTGGACTTAGCAGCTTCTGACCTGTGCTGTGTCTTTGAGGACGAAAACAAGCTGTGGAAAATGTCTGGAAAATGATAGCAAACAGCACAGCTATCACCCGTGGCTGAGCCGCGACGCTGTCGGCTCCTGCACCCGAGAGCTTCCCAGTGCTGCCCCAGTGCAGATGGAGACCACGCTGTAACGGAGGACGTCACTCCCTGGTGACAACGGAGGGATCAATAAGCTCTTAACGCTGAGACACGGCAAAATGTGAGATGCAGCAGGGATCAGTCAGGGAAGGGCTCGGCACGTGGCAGGTGCTGCCTCATAGAGGAGGATTTTTTTAATAAAGCATTTATTGGGCGGTGCTGGTGAGAGCGGCTGCCTGCAGGGACGGCAGGGAGAGCAAAGGAAGAGCCAAATCTCTTACCCTCGTTCTCACTTAGTGGCCTCAGACACAAACCCCATCACCTTCCCTCCGCTCTCTTGGCCGTTCACTGCAGAGGGTGCGTGTCCCCGTCTCTGCTGTGGTGGCTCACGAGGCCAGCGCTCCCGTGGCAGCGGTGTGGGGGGTTGGACCAGCCCGGCCTCACTGCCACGCGTCCCCGTCCTCCTCACGCGGGAGAGCGATGCCCAGGGAATGTTAAAAAGCCTAGCTCTGGAGAAAGAGCAACATTTGAATATGAACAACTGCTAATTATCAGGAAGAGCCAGTGCCATCTATCATCATAATCAGTGATCTGTCAGTTCGAGTGTCACCGCGGTGGATGCATCATTCCTCCCGGGATTAATCTCCCACCGTCTCGGTGCGTGAGCAGAGCACTGCTCTCTGCCTCCCTGGAGAACGGTGCCCGGGTTACCCCAGCTGAGTGTGGGCAGCAGAGCCGTCCAGCCCTGCCACCGGGCACACTGCTGGGGACAGAGCTGCCAGTCCTGGGCTCGTCCGTCGGGAGCAGCCACGGAGCTCTGGCTTGGCTGCGCCTGCAGCGGACTGGGGACCGGCCCCAGGAGTGCCTGGGATAAAAAAGTGATGGGTTTTGTGGCACGTCCCAGTTCTGGTGGCCTTGACTGAGGTGAGGCTACCACGGGGCTGGGTGCTCTTCAGCAGCACCAACGCAAAATGCCCACCCTGCCCCGTGGTAGCCTCACCTCAGCTGCCTTTGCCCTTACCAGTGCCTGCTGACAATGGAGCCATCTGCCCAGCAGCAAGGGAAGCCTGGAAGGCACAGGAGCCGTTTAATTACACAATTATAAATGTCTTTGGCCTTTTTATCTTGCCGAGGCTGACGAGCACCTTCAGCATCAGACAAAGAGCTGCTGTTATCGCACGGCACAGCGGCTGCCTTCTGGGCAGCAGCCACAGCTGAAGGGGCACAAACAAAAGCAGAGGAATAATATTGAGTCAGCAGGTCTGGATCAGTCCCTGAGCACAGCCACATCCCGGGGAGCGTGAGCTGGCCCTTTTCCTGACTTGCTTTGCTTATATTCCAACAACCTGCCACAGCCAGAGCCTTGACAGCAGGGCCCTGCTCTGCCACTGCCTTTGTTGGCATGGTGTTTGGAAGCAAGACACACCTGGGATGGGGCTGGCACTGCTGGCTGGGACGTGTCCTTACCCTGCTGTGTGCTGGTGGCAGATCTCCAGGGGAGAAGGGGAAAAGGACAGGTTTAGAATATTTCTGCTGTTTCAATTACAAGGAAGAGCCCTTACAGGGTATTTTCCCCAGGCATCTGCCTCCTCACCCCTTGCCTTTTTGGGTGGCATCTTAGACAATGTAAGTAACTAAATGGAAATTTTAATGAGTCCTGGTTTATTAGCGGACGGGACTTTCAGGAATCAGTCATTCCAGGAGGAAAGCTGCACGACTGTTCACAAAGCTCGCTGCAAACAGGTACTTTTGAAGCAAGCCAGTGGGCTGCTAGAGAGGGTGAGTGGCCTTGGCACCTCTCAGGAGAAGCAGATGTCCTCAGTGCTTGGCACAGCAGAGCAGGCTGAGTGACCAGCTGGCATCCTGAGGCCACACAGGGCACCGTGACCGCTGCCAGCACCAGCACCTCCTCTCCGTGCCACAGCAGCAGCCCTGGGAGGCTCCTGTGCCCAGCGGGGCTCCCTGAGCTGCCAAAGGCAGAGACTCTCACTGGAGCGATGCAGAGGCCGCCTGCCTGGGTCTGTGTCGCACCAGCGAAACTTTCCTTGGATGAGAAACTCCACGGAGTGTTGGGAACCGGCAACAGCTGAGCAAACACGTTCATGAGGTGCAGCCGCATCGGGCTCCGGGGTGCAGCCGAACGTGGCTGTTCAGTAAGTCACACTTTACAAATGGGTGATGAAATATTTACCCGCAGCCACTTAGCAGCGATGAGCAGCATGGTGCTGCCCAGCTGTCACTGCCATCTCCGTGGCGGTGGCACTGCCAACCCCCCTGGCAGTGGGGTCAGGAACATCCTCCTGCCTGCTCTGCCCCACACAAAGCTCAGGCTCCAGAGAACAGCCAGGGGCTGTTTGCAGAGGGACAGGGGGTAGGGGCACCCCGGGGCAGGGTGGGTCATGGTCTGGGGACCTCCTCTGCATGCTGCGATGAGCCTCCCAGGTCCCCACAGCGTGTGGACCCCCCCCTTTCCAGGTGCCTGTAGCATGTGGAGCCACCCCCAGATCCCTGCAGTGTGTGGAGGTGGTCTTGCTCTCTGCACAGTGCGAGAGCAGCACAGCTCGCTGCTTTTCGTGCAGTCACAAACACTCCATTAAACTGCACAGTATTTAAATTCCATAATGGAGCTGGAATAAAGCAGCAGCAGCAGCAGCAGCAGCTTATCCCCGCTGGAGCCCTCGATCATCTGTTACAAAGAGGCACTTTGAGGCAAACTTGCAGATTTGGCTAAGATCTTAAAACTGGGCAATTCAGGTTTTTCTTGCAAGTCCCTGCCCTTTAACAATGCCTGTTCCCACTGATGCTTTCCCGGGGCGATGCTGGGCTGTAGCTGTGTGCTGTGGAGTGCTCAGTCACGACGGGGCAGCGCTGGAGCTCAGCTCCATTTGTTTCCTGCAAGTGGCCGTGCCCCACTGTCATGAGTGCCACGATGCACTGGGCAGCAGCATGCAGACGTTTACCTCCCGCTGATCCCCTCTGCAGCTCACCCTGGGCTGTGCCAAGGCCTCTCCCCGTCCTGCCCAGCTGCCATCTCCTCCGGACGGGCATTGAGAATTTCAGTGCTCAGTCTGATCCCAGGGCTCCCGTCTCGATGCAGCCTGGAAATCGAAAACTCTTGGCCTGGTTCTCATGCCAGCCCCGGGCTCAGTGCCATCACCACGTCTGATGGAGAGATGGACCTTGTGGGGAGGCTGGTACCTGGTGCATCCCGGCCAGTGCCGCTGCTGCTGCCCGTGCTGGTGCTGCCCAGGGGCTGTCTGGCTGCAGCGCTGGGCATGGGAGCTCTGGCAGCCCATGGTGGGGCAATCTCAGCCCTCAGCCATGGTGGTTTTATGCTGTTAAATACTTTTAAGTGAATTCTATTAAACGCCAGGGACACAGAGATTAATAGGGTAATGAAAATGCTTTTTGTGAGATTTAGGTGCTCTGGCTGCTGGCAATTGGTGTGCTGGATAAATAGTGGTTTGTGACTGTAAATATAAGCTCCCAGAGCAAGTGGTATGTAAATTGGTAATGCTGAATGTCTCTGGGGAAAAACAGGCCCAGGGACCCCGAGTGCTTCCACTGTGGCTCTTTTGGGGCAAAGTTAAATTAAATGAAAATATGATGCAGCTCTCAGGAGAAGCAGAATTCGTTACAGCTGTGCATGTGAGGAACAGCAACAGCTTCATCCCTCACCACCATTTCATCACCATGACTCCCGAAGGAACTATTTCATCCTCGTGTGTGGCGGGCAGGGGGCTGTGCTGAGCTGGGCAGAACGACGTTTGCTTTGCAACAGCCTCGATTTCCTAGCCAGGGTTAAGTGCATAGCAGGGTCTGCAGTGCCTGCAGCTGGGCAGGTCCTGGGTTCCACCTAAATTATTTTATAAGGAAACTCTGTTATGACTGTAACATTTGCCCACAAAAGGATAAGAGTTTCCTCGAGTCTGTTAGAATTATTATTAACAGAATATTGCCTTGCCTCATCAGAGCAGGGTGGTTCTCAGAAGCTGGTGCTGTCTCGCGGCACGAAGCAGAGCGATAGATAACTCTCTGCTTTGACTTGCAGGGGAACGCAATGTGTCAGGTATCACATTGCACTGCATCAAAATGTGATGTGGCATAATGAATCAAACCTCCAAAAATAAGACTTTTGTCTAGAAATAAACTTGTCACTGTCAATTTAAACTCTTGCCAAAGAATCGTGATTTGATGTGAGTTACTTTTGTCAGTAATTTACAAAAGTGGGTGGTTTTAATTACTATTTATAACACAAATAAGAGTCTAAAAAGAGAGCGAGGAAGGTGTCTGTCCAAATATGTGTTAGCTGTACAACAGAAGACCCAGATCCTAAAAGTAGCTCCAATATAGCAGAGCTTGCGAGAGTCTGAAACTCAATCTGTTTTGAGCAATCAAGAAAAGGAACATTTCCTGCATTCCCACTTACCCAGACACCCATGGAGGTGGCAGCAGCTGTCACCAGTGGAGAAGCTCCATCCAGGTGCAGGAGCATCACCCCCTGCCCAGGGTAAGCTCCCCGGCTGCACAGTGGGGACCAGTGGCAAGTGGTGCAGGAGCAGGGGAGGCACCGGGTGCCCTGCAGCAGGAGAATGCCTGGGAGCGGGCAGGGAGCCAGATGGTGGGATTAGAAGGTGAGAGCAGATGGCCCTTCCCATTCCCACTCTGCTGGGAACCAGCCCGGCCTGGGGAGCTGGAGATGCCCGTCTGTGGCAGCATGTAAGGACCATCCCGTCCCCAAAAATGGGCTGGGGGTCCTTGCAGGCAGAGGGGTGGGTGCAGGCAGGCACGGCCCCAGAGTGCAGGGAGGAGGCTCTGCTGCCAGCACCCTGCCCATGGGCAGCTCACCTGGGTGAATTGAAACAGGATTTATTTTATAAGTATATTGGTCTAGAGCTTTGTGTTACTCAGCTGTTTAGATGGGTCACACTGCAATGGGAAGATGCATTTCCCCAAGTTACAGCCTCTTTTACAGCCTTATTGGTGGGTAGGGGCAGAGTGGCTCCGGGACATGCTACTGTCCTTGGGAAAACCAGCCAGTGGGTGAGGGAAGGTGCCTGGCACTGCCACACATGCAGGGAAAGTGATGCAGGGCTGCCTGACTCTGTGATGCTTTCCGGGACAGCGCCAAGAGATGAAAAAAGATAGTGAGCTGTATGGGCTTGGATCAAAATCTCATCAGATGTCCCATGTCAGTAAGGAGCTGGGGAAAAAGGAAATCTGTCAGAGGGAGGCTGAGAACCTAAAATACAAGACACAGCAAGGACCTCAAGGAGCTGCAGTTATTGATGATGAAATCTCTGAAATTGGCTCCTATGCATCAATGTCCAACTGCACTGAGAGATTCTGACTTAGTGTTTAAGGAAGAAAAGAGGTGCTTAAAATTCATCAGGATGAGGTATTTTAGGTGGCCAGAGACAAAAACGTAAAAAATTCTGCAAGGGGAGAGGAGATCCTGTCTTGCCAACAGACTGCAAGAAAGATTCCAGTCTCCCGGCCTTGGGAAGGGTGTTTGTCTGGGAAAAACCCCTGTCTGTCAGCAGTGCTGATTACCATGGGCACTAATCACAGAGGCTCCCTTATTTGCACACGCAGCCGGGGAAGGACATGGTCACACTCTCCTGGATGGGTCTGCTGCAAAGACAAAACTCTTGCTGTGCTCACGGAGTGGAACCAGCCCCTGTCCTGCCACGGGCAGCTCACGGCTGGGGGGACACACTGAGCCACCCAGCCCAGCTTTCTTTGCCAGTGGGACCCACCGAGTACTCGGGTGGGTGCTGAAGCAGCTGAGCCCCTGGCCAGTCCCAACCCCTGACCCAACTCCTGCCCTCTGCCTGAAGCAAACAGACCTTGAGCAAAGCTGCTCCCCGCAGGGCTAACTTCTGAGCAGGCACCATCCTGGCACGCTGCAGCTGCCCTCGCCCAGAGCCACCATCCTGGCACCCTGCAGCTGCCCTCGCCCAGAGCCACCATCCTGGCACCCTGCAGCTGCCCTTGCCCAGGGCCACCATCCTGGCACCCTGCAGCTGCCCTCGCCCAGCGCCACCATCCTGGCACCCTGCAGCTGCCCTTGCCCAGAGCCACCATCCTGGCACCCTGCAGCTGCCCTCGCCCAGGGCCACCATCCTGGCACCCTGCAGCTGCCCTCACCCAGAGCCACCATCCTGGCACCCTGCAGCTGCCCTCGCCCAGAGCCACCATCCTGACGGGAGCCTGACGTGTCCCGGGCCCATCCCAGCCCCTGCTGGGACGTGAGGAAATGCAGGTGGCAAAGGATGAGGATGACAGCTGCCAAGGGCCTGTGGGAAGCAGCGGTGGCTTGGGCTCTGTTATTGATTTGAGGAATGTTTCAAAGAGATCATTTGTTTTCATTAGACTTCTGCCGATGTCTTCATATCAGTGTCCCCTACACAGGTCGACATCTGTCCTCAGGAATGCTTTAATTGCATTTTCTTCACTTTACGCAGCTCTTAGCTAATGCATTCTGGCTTCATTAGATTAGACACCTATTGTCCTGAGGATGTTGTCATGTTTTCAAATGGCTTCAATCAGCACCTCCCAGGCACTGGCTATTTCAGGAGATAATAAAACTGAAACCTCATTCAGGCTGGGTGAGTAATGGAGGTGCATTTCCCACCCCATCCAGCCTGGCTTTAAATTTGACTCACTGACATCCCCCTGGATGCTGGCAGAACACAATTAAGCCTCTTGTCTTGCAGGCATCGTCCGTGTGCTTACACACTGCTTGGGAGGAAGAGCTGTGCAACAGGAACTGGGTTTCTAATGGTCTTGTCATCATGAACAGCACAGAGACATTAAATGAAAGACTGAGGGAACAGTCAAGATCAAAACTCGTATTTCCAGATGTCCAGGGCACAGCAGGTTGCAGGCTCACGCTGCTCCGTCTCCTTGGACCCATCCTGGCACAGCAGCTCGGGGCACGTGTGCATGGGCACGCTTCCTCTTCATCAGGGAGGATGAAATGCAGAGTGACAGACCCAGAGCTGGGCGTTTCTCACAGACCTTGCTCTGCAGAAGCTCCTTCCCCTCAGGGGAGACCCGGGATCCTTTAGTGCTGCTTAGAGCAGCTCACGTCCCTGCTGCAGAGCTGCAAAGGTCCAGGGAAAGAACGGAGGTAGGAAGGGACTGGCTGGGGACAGGGACAGCACAAACACCACGCTCCGATCCCTGGTGAGGGCTGGTGGCTCTGGGACAGTCCCCACGCTGAGGGATCAGCTCAGCACACGGGTCCCCAGACAAGGGCTCTCCTCCCTTGGCCACGCTCCTCCAGCAGAAGGATTTCCTCAGCCCCGTCTTCTTATCACGAGCCACCACAATATCTGCATCTATCCTTTTCACCCCACGGGCGGTATTTTGACTTCTAGAATTCATCTTACCTAGCAAAGGACTCTAAATATATCCCAGACAATTTCCTCTCCTCATTTTTAATAATCTCTTTCAGCCTTAAATTAGTTTTTGAAAATATGTATTGGGATGATAGGCTTTTTATCACAGCTGATAGACAATATTCATCACACCCCTGTCCTAATCCTCACAACACATGCACATTCATTACAGCAGCCCTGCATCAATTTTAACGGCACTTAATTCATTACAACTCCATTACTGCCCGCGCGTGCTCCCCACAACAGCTTTACTCACAATTTGTCACCTGGGTCCTTGCAAGCAGCTCTGGTTTCATCCACGGTTGCTCCTCGAGTCATGGAATGGATGGAACAGCCCCACTCAGAGCATGGTGGGTGTAGGATGCCACCTTGTCCCCTGCAGGACTCTCTCAGGTAGAAGAGCAGAAGTCAAGGAGCCCTTTTCCTGCCCTTTCTCTGCTGACTGGGCTCAGAACATGGGGGGGTGGCTGCGGCCCCTGTAGGCACAGCGGGGCCAAGGCGATGCCATGGGGATGTGCTGGAGCATCCTCCCATCCCTGAGCCCTGGTGAGATCAGCCCGGGAGCAACGCAGACAGCCCTGTGCAGGAGGTGCCTCTCTGTGCCCTCAGCCCCGCCAGGGACCCTGGGTCCCAGGGGAAGAATCCCTGGCAGAGCCAACTGCAGCGGCAGCTCCTCCAGAACAGATGCTCCAGAAAAATCCCCGTTTTGCAAGAAACTTCTCTGTAAGCAGAGGCCTAAACATCAGGGCAGCTGAAGACCCACGATGCCCACTCTGGGAAGAGGAAGAAGAGGAAGTGCCATGATATGGAGACTGGTGCCTGAGAAGCTCAGCAAGTTGCCTTACAATGAGTGCTGCAGGAGTGGTGAATTTGTCATGTCTCGGGAGTGCAGAGTTGTCTACTCAGCAAAAAAGAAATCCCATGGGCTAGCTGTGTGAGCCCAAGGACACGGTGACACGGTGCTCTGGACCCCAGAGCTCTTTCAATCTGCACCATGCCCCTGCCTTTAGCTGGTGTGTAGAAGAGCACGGGCAGGATTTGCACCCCTCAGCCCACGTGCCAGGAGGTTTATGGCACCATAAAGTGGCTGGGCTCGGAATAAACACAGCTGAGCAATGCTGTGCAGCACTCCGGTTAACAAAGATGCTTTACGAGTCCCCTTTAATGTGACTGATTCCCTTTATTGCACCAGCTGATTAAATGTGTCACCGAGATGGTGACAGTGCCCTCCTGCTTGGGGCACAGAGGTGCTGGGACTCCCTCTCTACCAGGGGCAGCTGGACTGGGAGCCCTCTGCTCCTGCTGGTCTTGCAGGCAGGAATTAACCCAGAATTGATTAGATTAACTCTGCCAGGAAAGGAAACTCCCCACAATGCTGCTGATGCCTCACATGTGTCCAGAAAAGCACTGCCATTGAGCACCCGCAGAGAAAGCTCATCAGTGGCCTTGGCAGCCAAAAGGCAATTATGACTGTGGTGAATAATTCCAGCCTCCAGGATGGGGGCATCATCAGTGTGGGGAATCCTGGGAATCAGGAAAAGAAGCACAGGGGCTCTATATTTAAAACATAATTTCTACATCCAACCAAAAAGCAAATTTTTGGTTTTAAGGACAATAATAAACACAAAGAACAGAATGGCTCTGGCTGCGGTGTCAGGGTTCAGCCAGGAAAGGGGTTGATGCCAGGTCAGGAGGAGATGTAGATAGAGAAGGGAAGCTTAGTGGAGACCTCTCCTGCAGCCTGCAAGTCCCTGACTGGATCAATTGGTCACTGAGTCCTGGTCATGGCCCTGCCTGCACAGTGCTGCTGAGCTCCTGCCTGCACAGCGCCAGACCGGGGCAGGGCATCCCTTGGCTGTGCAGTGCTTTTCTGAGGCTGCCAGGTCCCACCAGCGCCGCTCTCCCCTGGAGCAGGGGTCTCCAGTGGAGACAGCAACAGCTTCATTCGGCCAGGAAGGACCAGGGTGTTTTGACTTAATTAATTGCTAGAGGGTGACGCGTGCAGGAGGTGTCTGCAGAGGTGTCTGTTTGGGGTGTGAGGGGCATCTGTGGGCACCCAAGGCTCCAAAAAACACCTCTGCTGTGCCATCTCTGTGCCCCTGCCCTGCTGCCTGTGCCCAGGGCTCACCTCCTGCCCATGCTGCTGCCTGTGCCCAGGGCTCACCTC
>JANVCC010000120.1:7562249-7574730 GCA_025345505.1 Todiramphus chloris collaris | reverse complement strand
CTGCCTGTGCCCGGGGCTCACCTCCTGCCCATGCTGCTGCCTGTGCCTGGGGCTCATGCCCCCCATGAAGCTGGCAGTGCCCTTCCTGTGGCTCCAGTGCTCTGCACAGAGAAACCTCCTGCAGCAAACCTTCGCCAAGGCCAGGAGTGTTGTGAGGAACAGATGGAAGCGCCAGATGGGTGAGGTGTCTGAGGCGGGAGATGGTGTTACGTGGAGTGAGCCACAGGCTCCGATGATACTGCTCCAAACAACTGGCAATTAACTTAGGCTATTAGCATCCAACTTTGTCTCCAAAGTTTCCTCCCTCCTCTCTTTGCCATCAGGTCTCCTCATTTCTAGGTGAGCTGGATATTTGATGAGAAAATGAACCTGTAATTCATTCGCAGCAAGATGCCTCTTTCCTCAAACAAGAGAAAAGCCACCAGAGGGGTTATTTACCAAATATAATGGGATTACTATCGCTCGGCATTGTCCCAACGGGAAAGAGAAATTGGTTCTCTCTTGCAAGGGCTTTTATTTATAGTGAGCAGGTGGAGCTTTGTTGCTGTTTTTTCTTGGCACAGGCTTGGGACATGTCCTTCCAAGGGACACCCTGGGTGCTCCCACTCCCAGAGAGGGGAGCTGAGGTCTCCTCAGCGGCCCCTTCCCTGCTGTGGGCTGGGACCCCTGGCTGAAACCTGCCTGGCAGCCGTTCTTCTGGGGGCTCGGTGGGAGCATTTCCAGCCATGTGTCTCCTCCTGCCTCCTCCCTTGGGAATCCTCCTGCCTCCTCACTCTGGAATCCATCTGCACCGGGGCACTGCTGACTCCTCTGCCAGGCTGGCATTTCACTCTGCAGTGGGGCATTACACTGATGCCAGAGGGCTCCTGGCAGCTCCCCGCCGCTGCCCCATGATGTGTGCCCAATGTGGGGCTCAGGCATCCGCGCATGGAGCCCTCCCATGGGAATCATTTGGGTGCTTATGTCTGAACTAGCTGGGCACTCATGTATGAACTAATTGGGCACTCACGCATAAATTCATCTGGTGCTCACACGTGAGTGCTACAGACCCTGTAATTTATGCTCAGCACCACTCGACCTCCCCTGCATTGTCTGCGCCGCTGTAGACGAGTGAGCCGTGACGGCCCCGGAGGGGACGCGCTCCCGTCATCCTGGAGGCTTATGTTCTGTCAGGACTCTGCTGCGACGTGAGGCACAGAAAGGCCTCGCTGCTGCCCTGGTCCCCGAGGACACTGCCAAAGCCCAGCAGCTCTGGTGCAGTCTCTGAGCAGCTCTGCTCCCCGCCTGCACGGAGCTCTCACCACTGCAAGGGTGACTTTGCTCTTCTCCGCTTGCTCTGAAGTGCAAAGCAATTGTGTTCCCGATCTCTGCCCCTGTGTCTGGTGGGATAACAGAGTCTCTTTTATCTGCATGAGCCTCTCGGAGATGGCAGGACTCGGAGATGGCAGGACTCGGAGATGGCAGCTCTTGGCAAGTGTCTTTTTTGTCCAGCAGGTTCCTGTGGAGCTGCATCTCCCATCACCTTTGAGTGTAATAATTGAGCAGCAGAGAAACAAAGCAGGAGCGTTTGTGAGCGTGCAGGAGGCGGGTACTCAGCACTGCCCTGGCCAAGCCTCCCTCCAGGCTGCCTGCTCCAGCCAGAAGGCATTTCCAATTGCAGTTCCCATCTAGCATTGATTACTGCCCAATTTCTTGTACCCTCATTTGCAGTCAGCAGAGGCAGGCTGACTGACACCGAGGGAGAACAACTCCTCAGATCGCATCAATCAGGTGCCGTCAGGATCCAGCTCCCCAGGCCACCAGATCACCTTCGGTGAGAGATCAGCTTTTCCAGAGCACGCTCTGTGCCCCTCTCCTGCCACATCTGCTCTGCTGCGTGGTGGGTGGGGAGAGGGACCAAGCTGCCATTACTCACTGTCCCCTCCATCCTGCCTCTGGGCTGTCAGATCATTCTGGAGACAAGTGGAAAGGAAATTAATGATGTTTCTTTCAGGAAATAGTGAAAATAAGTGGGCTGCAGTTGGAGGTGCTCTCGGGGAGCTCCTTGGCAGCAGTGGGCACTGCTCTGGAGGTGCTGGGAGCAGAGCCCAGGTGCTCCCACACCTCCAGCACCCCACACCCTCCTGTTCCCCTCTGACGCAGACATGCACCGGTGTAACTGGGGAGCAGTGCCAGGGCTGTGGACCCCCCTGGCAGGGCCAGCAGAGCCCAACAGCCTCCTCCCATGGAGCAGGCAATGGCCACAGGGCAGAGGTGATTGCTCGCATCCCTTCACCCTGTCCCTTGGTGCCTTCTGGAGCCAGGGGTCCCTTTGCTGGAGGCACCGGCAGCTCCTGGGGGCAGAGGGCTGGCACTGGGGTGAGGGGCTGTGCTGGGGCCATGACCCTGCTCCTCAGCACACCCACCCTCAAATGTGAAAACATGGACTTTCCTATTAACTGTCTAACCCTTATTAAAGGAAATTAGATTAATTACATTGTAGCAGGCAATAAATCTTTCCCTGGAGAGACAGGGAGGGTGCCTGGGATTTTGGTCTCCATGTGTGATGTTAAAATTAGCAATTCTGTCTAATCCCATTTTTCAGTGTAATAAAGCTGCTGGGTGAGAGGAGTGTAAAGCTCTGTGTCTTGTGGGTGCTAATTTTCAGAGATAAATAGAGAATTTCTTCCCTGCTCTCATCAGAGCCAAGGATGAAATTGCTCTGAAGTCCGCACCCTGTAAGCTCTGTTTCCCACCTTTGTATTTTAAGAGGACTTTTATGCTTTTCCAGCTTCGATGTGACGGTTGAGCAGCAGCACCCTGCAATTCCTCAGTGAGGTCCAGCCACGGCAGCTTTCATATTATCTTGCTGCAAATGAGATTCACTGGACAACATGGGTCCGATTTACAGCACAGCTGTGAAAGAAGTCCTGCCTTTAAGAAAGCCATCCGCTATGAATAAATTGGGTATACTCATGTAGTGTCCTGACAGGATCAAACTTGGCTGGGAAAGCCAAGACCCAGCCTGCCTCATGGTCACCTCACAGAAGGAAATACTCAAGTACCCCTCAGGCAAGGGCTCACCTCGCTGGAAGGTGCTCAGCCCCCTCCCGGCTTTGTCACCCTACAGGGGTGGCACCATGGCTGGTGGGGGGAGTTCCCTTTCCAGAGGACTGGGCTATTTGGGCAACCTGCTGCATCCTCCATCCTCAGAGGCATCAGACCCTCAGACCCAGGCAGCAAAGGCTGCCACTGCTGCAGGGAGGGCAAAACCCTCCTTGTTTTGTGAGCCAGCTGCTGGCAGGACCTGGAGGGATGGGCTGTGACCACGATCATCCTCCTCCCAGGCACCCAGGGGTAACAGCAGTGGCCCAGAGGACAGAGGTACTGCACACAGGACAGACCTTTCTCCTGAGGACTTCACCACAGGGCAGCGCAGCTTCCCAGGGACCTGTCTGTGTCGGCAACGAATTTCCTACCCCGAAGCTGAGCTACAGCCCCTCTGGCCCCTTATACAATTTCCCCAAGGCTGGATCTTGCCAACCAACGTACTCCTCCCTGCCAACCCATCGGGAACCTGCCAAGAGACCGCCTGTCCCACCTCTGAGCACACACACACGTGTGGGAACACAGGCATCACGTCAGGCTCCTCTCCCAGCACACACCTCCAGCACTCACCCGGGGAGCTGTGGCACAGAGGAACACAAGCTGCAGCCCAACCCATGGCAAACAGCAGCGTTTGATTTGTTTCCTGGAACCCCCGTGCGGGCAGTGAGATGCGGTAGGGGATCAGCTGGGAGGTGCCACGGGGCAACGCGTGGCAGCAGATGGTGGCGGGCAGAGCCCGGCTGCACGAAGCGGGGCGGACGCTGTGCAGCGCGGCTTCCCTGCCGCGAGCCGCCCGCCTGGAACACCCACCACACTCACATCTCCTAATTAATACATTATACCTAATTGAGTGACGAACTGCTAAACGATGTCAGCCGGGTTAATTAAATGTTAAATCTTTGTCAGTTAAAAAAAAAGAAAAACCAACCAAAAAAACCAAACCACCAAACAAAAACCCACCCACTAAAAACCTCCTATGGAAAAAGAACCAAACCAAACCAAAGACAGGGGCAGAAAGGGAAGTTAAAGCAGCTTGGGCAGCGCTGGGCGCTGTGACCCCAGCTGAGGAGGGTAGTTCCAGCCTTGCAGAGCCCTGCTCCTGGAGAATCATTCCGTCAGCAGCCACAGAGGGAGAGGTTTGATGAGCCACAGGCAGCAGTCACAGAGCTGAACCCTTGTGTTCACCTCTGCTCCATCATTTAGTTCTTTTCCCACAGGTGGACTTGCTCAGCACAGAGCCCATTGCCTGTGTGTGAGAGGAGTCCAGCACCGTGCCAAGGACCACGACCGGCTGGGCCTCCTCATCGCTGTGTTCTGATCCGAGTCCCATCAGCACTGGCGCCTGCATCTCCAAACAGCACCTTCCCCTCAGCAGAAATGGGGTGAAGCACCGGGAGAAACTTTTGTGGACCCGGCAGGAATGTGACTGGCAGCAGACCCGGGATCCACAGACCCATCTCATGCTGGAGATTAACTTCTCATCTCATTAAAAACCGCACATTGCACGCACGCTGGGATGGGAGTGGAGAGCACCTGTCCCCATGGAAAAAGGCCACCAAAAGCCAAGCCCTTATCAAAGGCAATAGTATCATGCATCACAGACTTGACACTAGGCGCTTGAACTTCTTTCTGGTCCTCAGGCAGCCCTCTCCAATCCATATTTTCATATCAAAAAGTCAGTTTGCAAACTGACTAGGATAATCTGTATTACTGATTAAGAAAATAACATCGGTTTTTTAAGATCTTTTTCTTATTTCCCTGACCCCTGAGACCTGTTTTCAAAATGACTCAAATTCCACAAATGGATGAATTTTTTTTGTGTGCAGAATATCTTTTCTGCTGCCTGCAGAGACTGCCATTGAAACGGGGGGATGGAGACTGTTCATCTAAACTCAAGCTGTCAGAGGTGTCCAGATATGCACCTCACCTTTGAATTTGCTGTTCTCTCAATCACTTATTTAGAGACAAAAAATTACTTATGAGCCCCTCCACACCTCTTTCAGTGATGCTGAGGAATATTCCATCATCTTATGCCTTCATCTGACCCAGAAAACATGGATTTCTGGTGGAATTGTATGGGTAAGCTAGAGGAGTTGCATGTGCTGTCCCGCACCTTCAAATCAAAACTCCTGCAAGAAAGAATTGCCTGGAGACAGCTCTAATTTGTTCTAACTATCATCCCTTCTATCAGCACGCAGGGAATTGTTATCTGTTTATTTCTCACAATGTCACTGAATCAGTGACCACCTGCAAGGTGTCCATGATGATAAACGCTTGCTTTGTATCCGGAGCTATTTCTGACAATGCTTGATGATGCACATCTATCAAATTGCCTGGAAGAGCCACCTATTAGGATCATTATCTAACACAGTCCCTCAGTGGGAGTTCAATGTCAGCACATCCTGGGGAAGGTACCTCACTGGGTACCTGTTCTGCTCATTATTTCTCTGGATTAATAGTTTCACATTTCCATTATGAATTTGGGCTGAACTTTGGAGTTCTCACATCCAGAACAAAGCTGTAGTAGACATTCTGAGAGGGCACCTTGATGTCCTCCAGCCTTCTCCCTGACTGGCTCTATTCAGAGGACAGTCCCTGAAGCCATGCCCACAGCATCTCAGACCTGGCAGCAGCTCAGGTGGCACAAGCCAACGACAATCTTTCTGCAGGCTGAACTGCCCTGGATGCAGCCTCTTCCAGCCTCACAACATAGCTGTTTTCCTGCATTGCTTTGCATTTCCCACCATTCAGTCTAAAGAGCAGTTCAGACTACATCCAGGACAGCAAACAAATAATATACAAATAAACAAATAATATCCAAACCAAACCTCCCCCAAACACACAGGAGTCAGCCAGCTTCTCTCTGCTGCCCAGAATTAAGAGGGAGGTTCTACTTTGTTAAACAAAATGCAACAGCCACGTAGCATGCAAAAGGGCCAGAAGTGATGCCAACAATTTACATGAGCAGTACCACTGCAGGAAAATAAACAACCTACTGCTTGCCCATGTCCTAGAGTAGTGCACAGTGCCAGCAGCATGCAGAATGGATTTCAGTGATGAATCTGTCTAGCTATTAGCTGCCAGGTAGCTTTAATCCATGTCAGACACAGTTCTCTCTGACGATCAGGAAGTGAAGCATCGCTGGCTGCATTGTGAACGCCACGCTCCAGCAGTGCCACTGCTGCAGAGCAGGACCCTCAGCTACGCTGCCTCCTCTCCCCACAGCAAGTTCAGCTCCAATGACCCAAACAGGTACAAACAGCGCAGCAACAACCCCCAGGTTCTACAGTCTGCTTCTTCCAGGTACTACATTCTTTAACCAAGCAATTTTTTTTTACTGTAGGCATAAATGATGTGTTAACCCCGGTAATAGCAAAAACGTGGCCTTTGATCCTCCAGAAGGAGGGGTGTATAGCACATACCTCTGGAGCCAGGACAAGGTGTCCCAGGTTCATGAAGGATTCCCATTTCACAAAGGATGGCACCCACACAGCTAATAAGCAAAACCAATTTTATTCAAGCAAACTCAACTAGTTCCCTAACATCCCCATATACACACTGACCCCCAGGAGGCAGACAAACTGCATAGCAGGGGGAGGGTAGCACAGTGCTAGGGAAGAGGGCTCAGTAGGTCCTAATGCCTTCTGCAGGGTGGCCCATGGATCAAGATGTGCATCAGGTTAGCATTCCAAAAAGGAACCTGCTAACTCCTCTCCCCCCTGCAGCAGGCTAGTTATAGCTCTCCTGGCAGGGCTGCGGAGACTGCTCTGGTGTGGGTGCACGCGTAGCCATCCTATGCACAGAGGCTGAACAGTGGTTTTCCACCCACAGTGGCTAATGGCAGGCATTGCCCCTGTTGCACATGTGTGGGGGTCTTGGAGTGCCTCGGGTGGTCGTTACTTCAATCTTCAGCTCCCTCACCCTGGCCTTGACATGTCCTTTTGCTGGAGGAGTGGCCCCTGCCCCCGTGCACCTGCACATTGCAGAGGTAGGAGCAAGTGCTGTGCCCTCCCAGGCAGCGGTGTGCCCCAGGGGCAGCAACAGGTCAGTGTGTTGCAGTATAGATACACAAGGGTACAGCTCCTCTGCTGGGAGCTGGGCAGGCCCGCAGGGACAGGAGGCTTTCATGTCTGCACTGGAGGAGGCTGCAGAAACAGCCAAGTCGTTTCTGCATCTCCTTGCCACCCAAGACATTCATCTAGAGGATTACTACTGCTGTCTAGTGCCAGCAAAACCATTAGCTCTCGTGTTTACTAAGTAATAAAACCATACCTCAGCATCAAAGAGGAGACTGAAATGGCTGATGGCATAACCCATGTCAAGGCAGGGCCTGGAAGGCTGTAACCGGAGCTTTTCCGAGCAGTGTTAACAGCAGAATTCCCCAGGCTAAGATGCCTAGGGCACTTTTTTCCCCAGTAAAGACATGCTTAAATCCAGACTTACACATCTCCAAAGCAGCATGTTACAGTTTTATTTATTTACATCTTAACATATTCATTAAAAAACCCCAATTAGTTAACAGAACACAACAGCAACAGCAAGACCAGAGCACTGGTAGCTTAGTCGCTTACAATATTGCCACCTGCAGTTAGAACTTAGAAGCTGCCAGAACCTCTTCCCTCCCATTACATAGTATAGGTAGAAAAAAAATTAGTTTTTAACCTCCAGTCTGTACATTAACAGAAGGAAGACAAATCAGAAGAACTAAAGGGAACAGTCCTAAAAGTAATAGTCTGTATTTACAGAGGGATGTCAAGGACACCGAGTTTCATCTATGGGTTTTTGCACTGCCGCAAGCTTGTGCGAGGCGAACCTAGAAAGAAAGAGAAACTCATCAGAACTCCAAGACAGACTGTTGTATCCAGCAACCACTTACACCTGCCTGGAGCAGAAGACACTTTCAGTTGAGATAGTTTTCCAAACCACTGACAACAGCTCTTTCTCAAGAAGGGCACAGCTTGGCCACAGTTTGTGTTAAGCTACTGCCCCTCCTTCTCTCCTCAGTTCATGCTTCTTGACCACTGACATGAGCCAAAGTACAAGAAAGGAGCGGGGGAAATAAGCACAGCAGTCCAGTGACTAATGACAGTGACAATGCTGTCTTACAACTTCAGGTCACCACTGACAAAAGTACATAGACTTACTGATAGCTTCTTCATAATTCCTTGGGCCTCTGGATTCAGATGAAGAAGATTCTTCTTGGTCAACTCACTTGCTGTTAAACGAATGCTCTGTGGAAGGGGGACAAAAAAACCCACACAATCTTAATTTTCTCTTTGGTCAGGTATAGTAGCCAGAAGCATAAAAGCAGTTCAATTAAAAAACAAAAGTAAATAAAATCCAGGCATATTAGGAGACCACATACAGGCACAGAACTACATTCAACTTGGCCAGAAGCTCATCTCACACCACCCTTACAGGGCATTAGCACATCACTGCCAGCACAAGTTACTTTAAATATTACTTAAATGCACAGCAAAACATCGTTCTACATTCTGCTTTGACCAGCCCCCACCTCTGACTAAAAATATTCCAAGGTTCTTTTTAAGCTGGATCAACCCCCTGACAAACTGAAGTGGCACAACTGAAGAAACAGGAGTGGATGACCTGGAAAGGCCCTCAAGAAGTTACCAGCTTTCCCTTTGGCACAGATTTTATTACAGTTTCTGATGTACCTCCCCTCCTCCCACGGGGACCGTGATGAAGATGTCGCTGCTGTTGGCGAGGGGGCTGCCGTTGGCAGAGATGGTGTAGACACGCTCATTCACTGCGGGCGTGCGCAAGCCTGGCGTCTTGAAAATCCTGGAACGAAAATTACAGGTAAGTAATTTCACTGCGATTGCTCAAAGGACTTTAAGTCAAAGTCTTTCATTCCAGGTAAAGAGCCACCAAGGATTATGCTGCAAATAGATGACACGCAAAGCAAAGGGCACAGCACCGCCCTGGGCAAGAGGTGATTGAACAGAAAATTGAAACAGAAATTGAACAGAATACAAACCTGGAGTCAAATTTGGGTGTGACCATGGAGGTACCTCCCCGAGCACAGAGATCAGCCATTCTGCCAGTAGCTGGAGTGATAAAGTTGATTTTGCTTGATCTGTTAAAGGGAAATAAACATCTCAGAAGAACACTTTTAACAAGTGTACAAGCACTACCTTACCAAGAACTTAAAGGAGATTATCACCACAGAAAACCCAAGGTTCTTACTAATCAGAGGTGAGCCCCAAAGCTAGGGACAGCCGCTCCTCATGGTGGAGGAAGTTGCCTGTCTTCCATTCACCAACAGATTTTTTTCCATGTCATGGCACAGCTACACCAGATGCCAGCCCACGCTCCGTTCAGAGTTAACTGTTAGTACTACACGCTTACTCCTCATGGCTGAACCCGTGATGCAGGCACCCACCTTTTACTCAAGCCCTTCACTCTTGATGAAGGAGCTCTTCTGCTCCTGGATGCTGGCACTTTTTTAGTGGATGTCCTCACCTGAAACACCAAATCAGTTATTTCACTCATGTGACAGCCAAGTCCACCACAAACAACTGCTTCTGTACAACATATTTGTCTCAAGAGGCTCCTTTTTAAGGTACAAGAGTCCAGAAATAAACACCATACAAACTTCTGTTATCTTCTCCTATTGCCTGAAGTTTCAGGAAGCAATACCTGTCTTGAAGCCCCCGTGGCATTAAGGGTGGGAGGGAGATGTTTGTCTGACAGAGCACAAGGGCTTTGCAGAGCAGTTTTGCACAGTCAAAGGGATGTCTGAGAGTCCCGTCCCAGGGCCCCAGCTGAGGGGCTTGTGATTGATACACTTGTGTCTCTCAGAGCCCGGCTGCAGGGCTCCCGCTGAACAGGTCATTTCCTCTTTCAGAGCCCAGTTAAGGACTTATGCTGTGACAATTTAAAAGTTAAACAAATAGGTTTGATTTATTAAAGCACAGTCTATTGAAGGCATAACTCTTACTAAGAGGGCATCCCTGTTCTGAGTGGAAGAAGAGGACAGACTGTCCTAATTCTGCCTGTCCCTTCCTTCCAGGTGACATTTAGCATGATTTGGGTGGAGAGTTGTGTAACTGTCATGTATGTTTAGCATGTACTCCTGTGGCTCATTGCCATACTCAGGGGGCATAAACTTTAATATTAATTTTGCTGTTAATTAGGCAAAGGTCTCTGCTCAGAGTCACTGGCCTTCAAGAGTTGTTTGCACCTGTTGATTTAGCTGAAACATGTCTTATTTTCACAAAAACCTCTCCTTCAACTGCTTGGCAACAGTGGATGTCCAGCTGCAGAGGTAGCACAAGAATCTCGTGGTCATAAACATCTCAACCTTTATCCCAACGTGCACTAAATTAGACGGATTTTTGTCTCACACAAGCTGGGACATTACACCACAGTTGCCCCTTCAAAGGGCCCTGGACAGCAGTAATTACCACAGGCACCAGCTCAGCAAGTAGGTTATAACTTGAGCACTAAGTCATCACAAAGAGTAGCTGCTCACCTTTCCAGTTTTTGGATTAATATTTTCAGCTTCTGACTGTGAAAGACGTTTGCTGTCATGCTTTGCTTTCTTTGCTGGAGGAACCAAAGGAGGCTCTGCTGCTTCTTCAATAGCTTCAATACCCTGTTTGGACTTTTCCACTAGAAAGAGAAAGTGTTATCTAAGTTGCAAATAAATAATAACTTTACATTACTAGTCAGCAACAGAGGTAAACAGGAAACAACCAAAATCATTTCTGGCAACAATCTGCTTCTGAAATCCAAATTCCAATGTAATACAAACAGCTGACAAAGCGCTACTGTGAATTATTTTGAGTGTTTCAATAAAATTAAGTAGAGCTACTGCACATAGTAAGGATAAAAGTAGGATTTATTTTTTGTCTTTAAATATATTGAGGGACATGAGCAAGAGCTAAATTATTACTCACAGTATGTAAACTACAACACGCTTCTGCTCGCTAAACTTAGCACAACACTTAAAACAAACTGACCTTTCTTGATGAATTTAAAAGGAGTCTGCATAACTTCTGCTGTTAACTTGTTTATTTCTGTTATTTCCAAGTCTGCCTAGAATTGGAAATAGTTACAAAACCATTAGGAGGATCAGTATCACACAGTTCATAGAAATTCAAGTTGTGGAGCCAATCCCTAACTATTTTATAGCAAGAACAGCTCCATGTGTTCTGCTGTGCTCAAACTGGGACCTTGCACATTATTCTGGAGGCGATGGCACACGAAAGCCGTGTGTTGTTCAGGACTAGCATGCCCTATTCAGCACCTATGGGTGCACTTCACCCACACCCCACTGCTCACCCCATCTGGAAAGGCTGCAGTTGACTGAAAGACAGGAGAGTGCTCAGGAGGAGAACTCATGCAGGTGAGGAAAGGCCAACACAGAGCAGCACAGGAAGCCCAGGTGGGATACAACAGGCACCTCTTGCTGCTAAGGCTTAAAGCAGCATTTCTGAAAGTATTTACGTAATCTCTGCTATTGCACACTCCTACAGCAGAGCACAACATCCTCAGACAGCCTTAATAGCCACACCAGGTACCTACCGTTGCTGCCTCTTCCAACACCTTTTTGCTTCCTCCTTTAGCTAAAAAGAAAACGTATTTTAATACATCAATGCATATTTGAGACAGCCTGTGCAGTACACAGAGACATACTTCAACGCGTTACCACTAGGGTGCAAAAACCAGCACAAACCAGTTTTCTTGGCAGCGAGTGAGCGGCCTAGGACAAAAACCACAGCGCTTCCGAGCCGCCCGCGGGGTCCCGGCAGAGGAGGCCCCGGCTGGGCCCTCCGGCGGGTTGTGATTGATTGTCTGAGGGAGAACGTGCCCCGCCAGCCCCGGCCCCGCCAGCCCCGGCCCCGTACCGAAGTAGTCGACCCAGTTCATGCCGCGGACGGCCACGGGCAGCCGCAGGATCTCCATGTTGTACAGGTCCTCCACCTCCTCGACCAGCCGCTGCCCGTTCCTCCGCAGCTGCTCCACGCGGCTCTTCACTGCGGGGACACACGCGGCTCAGTCCCGGTCCCGGCCCCACTCCGTGCCCCCTCCCGGCACCCGCGGCCCTACCCTCGCGGTCGAAATCCTTCAGAAAAGCCGCCAGCTTCCGACGGCGCGCAACCGCGCCAGTCTTCTTCCGCGGCGGGGCCATGGCGACGGGGACGGGGCCGGGTCTGAGCCGGGGGCCGGTACGGGCAGCGCCGCTGCCGCCGCCGCGCGTTCAAACCCAACCGCCACTGCCCAGCGGCCAATCAGCGCTCGGCGTGGCGCAACGTGATGACGCACTGCGAGGGAAGGGCTCCCGCGCAGCGCACGGTGATTACGTCATTCTGGAAGCCCCCCCTCCTGCGTGGCGCACGGTGATGACGCAGCTGCCCGGGCAGCGCTC
>JANVCC010000120.1:7541741-7557249 GCA_025345505.1 Todiramphus chloris collaris | reverse complement strand
CGGCGCGGCGGCTGCCGTGGGGCGGTTCCCCGCTGGGCGCCTTCGGGGAGCTGCGGGCGCGGCTGTGGCGGAAGCAGCGCGGAGCGGCCGAGGCGCTGCTGGAGCAGCTCGGGGCCCGGCGGTGAGGAGGCGGCGGCGGCGGCGGCGGCAGCGGGGCCGGGCGGGGGGCGCGGGCAGCAGCTGCTCAGCTCAGCCCAGCCCCCGCGTTGCCGTGCAGGGAGGAGCTCCGGGCCGTGCGGGACGCCGTGGGGGCCGGCGTGGCCTCCGTGCTGCGGCTGTACGAGGAGCGGGCGGCGGAGCTGGGCTTGGCGGCGGCCTTGCGGCGTGGTCCGGGCTGCCCCTCGCTGGCCGACGCGCTGGAGGGGCTGCAGGATGTGGAGCGTTACTACCGGCACCTGTATCCTACTGTGGCAGGGGCTCCGGGCACCGCTGGTGGGGGGCCTCGTTCTCTTTGTTGTCCTTATCACGCACGAAGGTACCTGGAGATCAAACTTCTCCTCCGCATCAGCTGTGACAGCCTGGAAGACATGGAAGCCCTCCCCCAGTCTTGGGAGAGGATCTTGGATCGCTACAAGGGAGATGTTGTTCAAGGTAGTTCCACTGAGAGCAGACCCAAAGGGCCTTCCCTTGAGGTCTGTGCTGACAGCTCAGCCCCTGAGGCTGAAGACCCGTGTCTCACATAAGCCCAGTGTTTCGGGCTGTGTTGGGTAAGCCATAACTGCAGGAGCAGCGAGTGATCTTGCTCAGTTTGCGGTTTTTCTTTGTAACCTGCTCCAAGGTCTCATGAATGACTTTGGTCATAAAGAGCCACCATCATGCCCTGGGTGCAGCCCAGAGCAACATCCTTCCTTGCAGTGTGGCAAGGGGCTTAGTGACCCCTTTCACTTGGCCTGCTGAGTTAGTTTTGCTTACACTTTTCTTCATTACTTTTAGAAACAAGTTAAGTTTTTGTGGGTACAGAATTCATATAAAATACATTAAGATAATGCATTAATGGGATGGGGTTTTTTCCCTCAGATACGTTTCTTAAGATCTCTCTGTTTGTGGAGAACCAGCAAGAGCTGTGCTGCCCATCAGGCTCCTGACTGAGGACGGGAGGGACTGATGCTGACCAGCTTCTACAATAGCCTGCTGTGTTCGGAGACTGCCGCAGAGGATATTGAATTGAGGAAGCTTCACTGGTGCCTTTTGGAAGCTGAAGGAGTTGGGTGCTTGCCTCAGCAGGAACTTTTACTGTTTCAAGTGGAAATGGACTTGGTGCCTATCAAAGAGGCTGAGCTGGAGAAGCCGTCATGATGGAAGAGTCACCTTCAGCCCCAGAAATCATCCTTCCTTTTGCCTGCCGAGGATATTTTGTATACTGAAAAAATGTTGAGACTTATGAACTCGAGGTGCACTGCAGATAAGTGAGCGTAAGGTGAAGTCCAACGGGCTGATACCGTCTGTGTAATAAAGATGGTTAGGTACTGTCCTTACAAATAAAGGCCAGATGTCAGATCAGGACTTAACAGTTTGTACCTCGTGCCTCTAAGCAAAACCTCACGCTCTGTGCCACAGTGGCTGCTTGTGGCTTGAGGGACACCTTTTCTCAGACATGACCTTGGTCATCTAATATTCCCAGAAAGTGGTGGGATCCCCATCCCTAAGTAACATATTTGGTAAGAAATTGTAGCTTCTCAGAGAAGGCCAAATAAAGATCTGTGGGGGTGTGTGTGCGCTCCATTTTTTCTGGCAAATGACAACACCCTCTTGTGCTGGTTTAGCTTCTGGGTGGATGAAATCAGCCATTGCCAAGGGAAGGGTGTTAAGCCCCGGGGAGTGAGGCAGCTTCTGCTCCCAGCACAGGAGGGTCTGGTGGGGAGCTCAGCAGGCATGGTGGCGCCTCTGTGCTGCTGGAGGTGGGTCCTCTCTGTCCCTGCTGCTCCTCATCACGTCAGGACCCTATGCTCTTGCTGCACTGACCTGATCCTGTCCTCGGCCACTCCAAGGGGCTGTGGTGATAGGTGCCCTCTGCCTCATGCATCCCCCCAGCTGTGACAGGAGTCACAGGGAGACTGCTCTGAGTGCCTCTCCTGTTTGGAGCACGTGGCTGAAGCATTGTGGTTTAACATCTGCTAGCAGCTAAACACCACACAGCTGCTCTCACTGCTTCCCCAGCATCCACCCCTCCCATGCGACAGGAAGGAGAATGGAGAGTAAGAAAAAAAAATGACACCCTGGGCGTTTAATAGAACAACACAAAGAGGAAAGAAAACACCAACACTAATTATAGGACTAATGAAATGATGAACAAAGGAAGTAATAAAACCAGGGAAGGGTCTACCTGTGCTCAAGATGGTGCTTTCCCTGCTCCAGCTACATTGAAAGAAGTTGAAACCAGGCAGCCCCAGCCCTCCCCTTATATAGTGACCTGGGGGCAGTCACCCACTGGCTGTCCCAGTTTATCCCGCCTGGGAGCCCTCCCAGCTGACTGGGCCAGCAGCTGCTGGTCAGAATCAGCCCCCCCTGAACCCGGCACAAGTGTGGGTGCGCTCCCCACGTGGGGCTGTGTGGCAGAGCTCAGGGGAAGCGCAGCAGAGGCAGCAGCTCCATCTCTGGAGGTGGCAGCCACTGCCCGAGCAGCCTGCATAGTGTGGGGCTGGGGGAGGAGGGCAAGCAGGGCGAGGGGAGCAGCTGCCCAGCCTGGCATGTGGCTGAAGGGCGACTGTGGGCTAAAGCCTACGGTGTCATCCTGGCTCAGGCCTTGATGTATTGTTATCAAAGACCAATAAATTGTGGTGTTTGTGGATGCAGAACTGTGTTTACCTCAGCACACACTACACAGCTCCCCAACACCCCTCTGCCCTGTCCCGAAGGACAAACAGATTTAAACTTTGGACGGTTCAGTGGTGGCCCTTCTGGTTCTCCCAGGTGTCTGGCCCTCTGATGCCCGTCTCTGGACTAGCAACAGCCCTGCTAGAAATGCAGAGAGAGTTTACTGAATTAAAAGTGGCCATGGCCGGACTGACTGAAATGGGTGAAGCAGGTGCTCATTAGAGCTTTGATGTGACTAATTGCTCTGTGCTATTTCTGGCTGATGGGCCACGTCACAGGTAACATCTATCTGCAGTGTTCTGGAAGTGCACAACAGAACCTCCGCACCAGAGCTGGATACAGCTGTGGGTTTTCCCAGCTCAAGACCTGGATGCTGCAGCTCAGGACAGCTGCCAAGGTCCCCGCTTGCTAACGGGAATGTGGTTCCTTGTGAGTGTGAGCCTCCTCCAACCAGCCCTCACCAGGGAACCTCTGCAGGGTCAAAGGTTCCAGCTGGGACAGCCAGGGTGGGTGCTGGGACAGTTGCTCCTCCCCTTCCGATGCCCAGGAGCTGGCACAGCCGAGTTAGGCACCTGTGTGCCCACAGGGATGCCCTTGGGTGCCATCCCATCCTGTGGCTCTGAGGAGCCAGGGCAGACTCTGCGGCAGGCGTTGCTCTTCCTCCCAGTGTCGGCCACAGCACAAAGGTCCCTGGCCCACCGTTATCAAGCTCTGGCCGCTGTAACCAGTGAAGGAGGTCAGCATCTGTCTGGCTACTGGGACAGGAGGCAGGCAAGTGAAAAAGCAACAGCATTGTTCTGTCAGGCAGCTGCGTCCACCTGCATCCTCCCTGGCTCCAGCCTGCACAATACCTGAGCAAGGTGGTGGGCAAGGGCAGTGTCAAGGGCCCCGAGACTAACTGCTAGAATATACCTGAGTGTAAAAATGAATTTGAGGGCCTTTATTTTTGGAGCAGAGCTCTTAAAGTGTTCTCACATGGAGATCTGTCTTTCAGAAATGCAATAAAGCAAAGCTAGGAGCTGGAGCTACCTTGTTAAAAGTAAAATTTTCAGGAAACACAAAGCTCGTGCTTTGATTTTCAGCTTTACCTCCTGTTAACTTATGCTTCACTTACAGGGAAAGCATGAACTGAAATCAGTTACTGAATTCAAATACCCACGAACATTTATGGAGAGCATCTGACTTCTATCTGGTTCATTTGTTTTCTCATGTAGGGGGAAAGTCAGAGTCTGCTGCACTGGTGTCTGCACGATTCTGCTTCAGAAATGAGGACCTGCTGTGGGAAACTCCAGACTTTTACAAGAAACTAAAAAGCTTTGTTTCAGCATAAGCTCATGGATTCCAAACAGATTTGAAAAGTGAATTTACTACAAGAGTCCATAGTCAGGAAAAAGACAAAGGATTTGGCACCTGAATTTAAGTGTAAAGTTAGTTGGAGGCAGAAATATGTGATAAAAAGCTTTGTGAGCCATTTAATAAACCAACCACAGGTTTCACAAGCCCCTGTGGTTTTCATACTTATTCTTTGAGACTTTCATCTTGGCCTGGAGCAGAACTCCCTGTTATTTCGCAGGGCCCAAGAGGCTGTGTCAGTGCTTATCCGCTCACAAACCAAGCGAACATTCTCCCCTCTCCATTACTTGCATGTGTCGCTCTGTTCCTAGCGCCTGGCTGTCTACAATTTAATGTTTCTCTAGTGCTCTTGACTTCATCACAGCATTTCCCCCCATGGGTTGTTGGTCAGCATCAAGGGGAGGCCGGGAGTCTGCTAATCCCGTGGATGTGAGTGGAGGGGCAGCACACCTGGCTGAGAAGGAGGGATGTGCTTTCCTGCAGCGTGGCCATGCTCAGCACAGGGGACATTGTCTGCCCTGGCAAAGATGGGCACAAGCAGTGGCTTGGCCAGCAATTTGCTGCCATGGTCTGTCCCTTGTAGCTACACCCAGCCCCTCTTTTCCTCCGGGCTGCCTGTTCTGCCCTTCACGCTTCCACAGAATGGAGGCTGTTCTCATCACACCCCCTCTCTGCCAGTCCTGCATAGGTTTTGTTTCAATCCTCCCTTCCTGATTTTCCCCTCAACCCTGTCACTCCTCCTCCCTCTTTCTGTGGAAACAAATCTACAGTAGGTGTCTCTTGAACTTGCCTGGACTCCTTGTCCCAAGCACCTTCCCGACTAATCCTTTCCAGATGTCCAGGAACTTTCATGTTTAGCAGTCTTGCTCCAGTTCCTCATTCATTCTCAGATGGAGCAAATATTTTATTTCCTAATATTATTTGAAAAATAATATCATAGCCTTCTGAGAAGCTGTTGCTGCCTCAAAATGCGATGTTTTAAGCACCACTGTAGTTCCCCACGTACCTCCAGCGGCTTTTCATCCTTCCCCACTGCGCTCTGTGTGTGGTGAGGCTTGCGTGGGTTTTGGCTGCCGGAAAGAAGCTTTGGGCTATTCAGTGGGGCTTGGGAAACTCCTGTCTTTCTTGCTTCATCTAATGTGTTACATGGTGATTGCAAGATGCCGGTGGTAGGAGAGACTTTCCCTAAGTTCAGATTCTTGTCATGGAACCCTTTTGTGCCATCAGTGGCCTGGGGTATGTGCTGGTGGGACAAACCTGCTTTGTGCCCTGCGCTCCCACCCACTCTCGCTTCATCACTGCTTTCCCCACAAGCAGCACTGGAAAAAGTATTAAGTAGCTATTTAATTTTACAGCAAAGTGAGCCTCTGTGAGATTCGGTGCTCCCCCGTCCCCCAGTGTACCATAGCTGCCTTCCTCACTGGGAGCTGATGTGGGCTGTCTCCCTGTTCCTTTTTCTCCAGACTCCAGACAGTCTCTGGGCCACCTGCGGAAGGCAGAATGAGGAACAACAAGCCAGTAGGTCTCCTAAACACTCTGCTATGTGCGGAATGAATCCAAGAGCCTTTGCACACTATTTATCTTTTCCAGTTCCTAAGAAAGCAAATGATCTCCTCCTGCTCCCATAAATTCAACCTCTCTCTCCTGTTTCCCCCCACAAACAGTGTTTGAACTGCTCGCCAAGAGCTTTATTAAAAACTACAAGATGCAGTTTTGTTTCTAACTGAATCCCAAACAACTGTGTTAGGTGGAGAAGAAACATTTGGTGCAGTCAGCTTTAGAGCATTTTTGTGTGTAGTCCACAGCCACTTGTCAGCCACAGACCAGATTCAGCTCTGCACTGAGCATAATCAGGCCTGTTCTCTTTCCTCCTGAGGTTAGCAGATGAATTCAAGCTGCTCAGACCTTATGGCCTCATTTGCAAGAGCACCTGGCAGTGACTCGCACAGCACAGCAGAAGGGATGCTCCTCCTGGTCCAGTAACTCCTCACCCTGCCCTGCCCCTGCCCGACCTGCTGGTCGCTGCACTTCAAACTGGGGCTGTTCTCCGTGGCGTGCTGCTGGTCCCGGGAACGGGCAGTGCTGGGAGCTGCTAGCTCCAGACAGCTTTCCTGTCATCCGCCTTTCCTGCCCGTAAGGGGAAGGTTTCTGGAGAGGGTTCAGATCCTGCTGCCCATCCTCTTGACGTGGCCCTGGCCAGTGTCACCTCTGCGGGATGGGTGAGGCGGCAGGTGATCATCCCCAGCCCCTGGGCCGGCCGAGGAGCTGCAGCGGTGCTGGGAGGCAGAGACCAAAGGCAGCTGTGGGTGCGCTGGGGCAGCCGGGGCGAGGACAGCAGGGTCCTGTGCAGGGTCCCCCAGGCAGCAGCGCTGGCGAGGTGCGTGCCAGGTCCCCGCCAGCCGCCGTGCGTCACCACCGTTCCTTGGCACCACGCGCAATGTGTCACAGCCTTCCCCTGCTCATTTCCTAATGTTCCCTAAGCCTGAAACCCATCAGCCAGTGCTGAGAGAAAACATTCGCAGAGGAAGCCAGAGCAGGAGTAAGCAAAGCTGTTCCTTTGGCTGAATTCCTCCAGCTCAGGGTGTCCTGCTATGTTTGAGCAGGAAGAGCCTGCTCCTGCCTTGTGCACCTGAGCCGTGGGGAGAGGACAGCAGCCTCAACAGTTCTATTCCTTGCCTTTTCTGGCAGTGAACATCTCATCCCTGTTTTGGAAATGAAAGGGTGTCTCCATTGTAATGCAAGAGGAATCATGATTCTGGAATAAATCCTACAATTTTTATTGCTTTGGGTGTTTGAGAAATAAAATACCATCATTCCTCTCCTTTCTTTGCATGTTACTCTCAGAAGTGAGTTCCACCATCTCCCTCTCCTCATGGAGGAACAGAAATGGCTAAGAAGTTTAAACAGAGTTGATCTCAAAAGCAAAATAGAAAATCAGGAGCTGTCCTGACAGAAATTGTCAAGGAAATACCTGCTGGTGCCAAGCTTGAGACAGGGGAAAGTGTTGAAAATGGCATCCTGAGTTGTCCAGGCCAGGTCTCTACGCCAAGCTTTCCCCCCGCAAGAAATCTCCATGTGGTTTGCTGAGGAGAACACGGTTCCATGGTAGCTTTGGTACCTCTCTACCCAAACCCTGGCAAAGAGGGTGAGAGCAGGTTGTGCAAGTGGGAAGATGGGGCTGTGGAGTGTGACTTTCCTGACGAATGCTTTTAAGCTTAATAAATCGACCTGTGAGTCAGATGGCAGGAGTAGGGGAGGAAGAAGTAAGGGATGGAAAAGTCCGGATGTGCACAAAGGAACAGCCATCTGAAGTGATTCCAGAGCCATGGAGCCTGTGGCTGATCCGTCTGCAGCAGGGAGCTGGGAGGGCATCTGAGGCAGCAACAGAACAATTCTGCTTATGAGGAATCTGCAGATGAACCTCTGCCACCGTTCGTGTTAGTCGTGGCTGCGGGAGCCAGAAGTTAGGTGGGAAGAGCCCCCTGATGCAGCGAGGTGTGGGCAGATGCTCCCGGGGTTCCCGTTCCCAGGCTGCGTCGTGCCTGGCAGCCGGGGTCCCGCAGCCCCGAGGCGCGGGGCGGTGGGGAGCCAGCAGCGTGGAAAAATCCCAGAGGCACCAGAGGAATAATCCAGAGCAGCTTTTGCTGGACACGACTCCCCCAACTCTAAAAGGCTTTTTGGTCGAGTTTAATGAGATTAGTCTGTAAGCTCTGGAGATGTCAGCTTGCTGGCAGGGCTGCGTTCGGTAGTTCCTCGCGCGCCAGGGAATGCTGTTGCTCATTGCATTGGCCTTGACTTCGCTGGATCGGGCTGTTGCTTCGCTTCTCAATTAGCCACATCTGCACAGCAGTAACAAGCTGGAGATTAGAAAGCCCAGAGAGAGGTGCAGGAAAGTTCACCCTTGTGGAAGGGAGGTCCCCATGCCCCCCACCCTGGAAATACTGAGGCTTCGCACCCAACCTGACTCCTGTTCCCTCCAGGAGTCCGAAGGGGTCCCAGGCCCCCCTTATCACTGCAGCAGTGACACCGAACAGCTTGTTCTGCTGCTGGGGAGCATTTGCTCTCTAAAGCTCCAGTTTAGGTCTGTGCTGACATTATTGAAGCTACTGGTAATAAAACATGTCACTACAGGGGCCAGGGCCACGTCTGATCCTGCAAAGGGAAAACAAAAAACTAAACAAACCTTCAAAACTCCAAACCTCTGCAACCAAACACAGACTGACAGGAGGGCTGGATCTCCAGGGATGCAAAGCACTTGGTCCTGCTGCCCAGCCCCATGAGTAGGCAGCTCCCAGGCCTGCTGCGATGTCCGGGCAGAAGGGACAAGTGGCACAGGGGAGTCACAGCTTCCCGGTGCCACATCATCGTGCAAGTGTTGAACACTCCCAGTGCAATGAACTACAAATAAATGCTGTTGATGCCTCTGCCATCCCGACAGGGATTAGTACATGCTGGAGCAATTTGCATGGGGATGAAACTTGGAAGGAAGGGCAATGCTGAGGGAATATGATATTATTTATTATTGCCAGTTGCAAGGGAACGGCAGCAGCCTCCAAGCTTGTATAACTCTGGAACATGACTATTATTAGAACGGAAAGTTAGCAAGCAATTAGCTAATTGCAATTCACATTGTCTGTTGGCAATTATAAGGAGAACAGTTATAAACTCCAACAGATGGAACTCAAATGGGTCAGCCTCTTTTAAATTTTTTTTTTCCATCCCCAAAGGGCATTTGCTATGAACTGGAGCGCAGGTTCTGACCAGGGATTCATGAAAGAGGGCAGTCCTGCAGAGACCCTTCCCCGGTGCGGAGCAGCAGCAGATCCCCTGTGCTCCGGGTGGGGGGCTGGGGCAGCTTGCCCTTTCCAGACTGGGACATCTTCAGAGCTGGAGAGCTCAAGTAATTGCTCTGTGGTTTCATTCATTTACTCTGCTGTAGCCCTGGAAAAGGGGGGAGCAGAGCAATCCAGCTAAAACATGTATTTCTCCTCACCTGTTTGTTTATGACCCTACACAACTTCGGATAATCTCTTCTCTTCTTTCTCCAGCAGCGAAACAAATCAATGGTGCCTCCCTGAACCTGATTTCTCAACCTTTTGAGGTGCTTTAGGGACCTCTGAACCCTGGTGAGTCAGAAAAGAGATCTCTGCAAAGATTATCAGGAGCGAGGCAGTGCTCTGCTTCCCCCTGCAAGCCACAGGAGATATCCACAGAGCAGTTCTCACGGGACAGGGATTATCTCATCACTTTTGTTAGAAATACCCAAGCGATGCAGCGCCGGAATGTGACTGATGGCGTGGAACACGACGCTTGGATTCAAGGGGCCGCTCAGTGCCTGTTTCACATTCGTTTAAGCCATATGCAGAGATGCTCACTACCTGTGCTGCTCGTCCTCCAGATGAGCTTTGTACTTGATGAGCAGTATTTTAAAGTGATGCTATAGACAGCCTTTCCATGGCAGCAGAAAGTGCTTTGCTCGTTGTCTTGAATGTTAGTGATGCAGGCGACTCCAACAAAAGAAGAATATCTCTGTTTCAGGTCAAGCTGATACAGATGCAGAGACAGCTGTGGGATCTGAAAGAGATTAAGCCCAGCTATATGAATTTCATAAACAGTAATGCAAACCCACTGCACACCTTAGGCTGATATTAAACAGAGGATGAGTTGGTATTCATTCATCTTAGAGCAAATGCATTATAATGAAATGGAAACATCAGGTTTCACTTACAAACCCCAGGTTTCCCATAGGAGGCAGTTTATGGAGTGACCATTTATTAAAGACAAATGCTATCATTTGAAACATATCTCACGTAGAGCAGGGGACTGGCTGACACAGAGGAGCAGTAACTGGAGACGGAGCTTTGCATTTACAAGCCATTGCTTTAAACAGGCTCCGCATGTACGGGAACGTGTGATGATAGCTGCCGGGTGCCCGAGTGTCCACCGAGAGTCCCAGCCTGTGCCTCCCACAGCGAGCACAGCCCCGCAAGGTGCTGAGTGCTGCAACCCAGGCCAAACATGCTTAGCTTTAATATATATTTAACAGCAGGAAGAAAGGTAATCCAGTTATCTTGAGCCAGACCAGTCACATGCTTCAAATAAGCAGGTACTGGATGGGGGTCCGTGCCCCAGAAGGACTGCTCAGCTCCGCTCCCTGCTCTGGAAATCCCCAGGAATGAGACCTGGCTCCTGCAGAGATCTGCTGGGGCTGGAGAGAACCTTGTCCAAGAAGGACAGAGTAGGAGGATTCCTGTCTCTGCCCATGGATGGAGGCCAGTCTGTGGTGTGTCACCTCCTCCCAGGTCCCCTCCTGCTCTGGGGATCTGTGATTTGGGGTTCTCACTCAAAAAGCCTCAGAGGGGTCCATATTTCAGATGGGAGATCCTCCCCATTCGAGTCTATTCCTTTTGAGTCTTGCCAGTGTCAGCACCCACTGGCCACCAGACTGATTTGCCTTTCACTTCATGAGTTAGTGACTTTGAGCTGCAGGGCAAACGTTAAATGTTAACAACTGCTGTTAAAGTCACATCTGCAGGTAATTCTGCTGTTCACCTGGAAAGAAACTGTTCATTCAACTAATTGAAAAAATATATATTGCCTTTCTGAAATCTTTCTGGCTAGATCCTGGCACCCCAACCAGATGATGCTGTTTGTTCCTTACTTTTGGAACCAGAAGATCCTCTAGGACAAGAATGTCCTTCACAGGCAGTAGCAGGTAAAATCACATGCTTCCCAGAAGCATAAATCCTGCTCATTGCGTGTAGGAGAACTTTCTGGCTCAATGTAGTATGACATTTGCAACTATTTAATCTGAATAGATTCCATTTTTGTGCTCCATCCGGCTTTTAGTACATCAGCCAAACCATTCGTAAGGGACAGAATGTAAATCCTTCCTGTGTTTCCTCTCCTGTGCTATCATCAGGGATCTATCATGCCGTTCCTTTTGCTTTCAGAGCTCCCAGAGGTCAGCAGTGCAGTTCCTGGAGTCCTGGAAAAAACTGGGGATTCATTTTGGGTGGAAAGTGGCTCTGGAGTGGGAGGGGTTTGGGATCTCTCCCTGCTTCTCGTGCTGTGCACTGTGTGGGGAGGCTGCGGAGGAGGAAATGTGGCCTGGAGCAGGCGAGGTTGCTGCTCTTGGTGAAGGTGCACGAGGAGGGACAGCCTGACCAGGGACAGCCCAGAGCAAGGAGAGCCTAGGGCAGAGGCAGCCTGGAGCAGGGGCCGTCTTGGCCACAGGAATGGCTCCTGGAGAAGTGGAGGAAGCTCTTCTTATAGGAAACAACCAACAGAAACGTGCAACCCCACCACCCTGGGGCAGGCAGCCAGCAGCAGGGTGTTCCCCATGTGTCTGTCGCGGGTGCAGCGGTGACATCGGGACCCGGCTGCTGCGGAACCACCGCCTGAGCGAGGCATTGCCACAAGTGAAGTCGAGGAGCCCTGCGGCAGAGCTGGGGAATAAACTCTGACATCCAGCTGTGGGCAGCCTAGAAAAACGATCGGTTTTTCGTAGACCAAAGCAAGCGCCAAACACCCATGTCCTGGAGCATGGCCCCGGAGGGGTCCCTGCCTCCATCAGCCGGCACCAGAGAGGACAGGGGAGTGGGTCTCTCGTTGGGGGGTGAGGGTGGAGGGGCTCCAGCAAGTGCGTGGAGACCACTGGCCTCAGTCACTTCTTGGCTCTTGCAAGAGGGTTCCAAGAGCCCCGTGTCTCTCCCATCACCATCCTCTGCTCTTAGTCATTATGTATTAGATGCCACTCCTAATTTTGTAAGCACCCTCTCTAATGACTTGGAGTGTCTCTAGCTCTAGTAAGTCAGGAAAGAATAATTAAGCTGCGGGCAGACGTGAGCTATCTGGTGAACACTGTTAGCACCAGGAACCTTCTGTGAAGATGCAGACAGAGGGAAGTCCTCGCCAGGCTCAAGAGCCACCCCTAGGCATCTGTTAATGAGAAAATCGAATCCTTTCCCTCAGAACTGCATCTTACAGGTGACTCATTCCTGGGAAGGAAGCCAGGAGAAGATGCCCATCCATCCTGAGCCTGCCTGGCCCCTGCGCAGAGGGGAATAAGCAGCAACCCCCAAAAATGCAAATTGTATCTATCAAGGGCTCTCCTGACTGCGTTGTCCTCACAGCTCCACATCTGGCAGGGAGAGCAATGGGGCACGGGAAATGCATTGCCTGCCTGCCTGTATAGCTCAGACAGGCTGGTGACAGCTCGGCAATGTAAATGATGCATATTAAGCCCTAAATAAAGTGTGAGGAACATGTTTGGGATCAGTAAATCCATCCTGACAAGAAGAAGCAAAGGAATGAAATCCCTTTTCCCAAACAGACTGTTAAGTCTGTGGACTAAATGGAATCTAGTCCCACTGAAAAATGGCTCCTGAAGATTTATAGTTGTGGTCTCCCTGCTCTGATCAGCAGAGATGCCAGCAAGACTGTACCAGCAACAGGGGCAGGAATCTCTTGGGGAAGGTGAGGCTCAGCTCAGGAGTGAGGGTCACATTCCCCTCCTCAAAACGCTCAGATTTCATCAATCCCATTTTGTCCGCACACATTTACAACCAAGTTCATGACATTTCCTGTGGCATTCCACCACCAGCCATTTATCATGCCCAAGGGGTGGCTGCAGCCAAGCATCCCCCTGACTTTCAACAAACAGACTTGTGGGCCTTTCTTCTCTGCGTAAGTGGTAGACTTAAGATAAGCCCAGAGTCTCTTAAACATGCCTGCCTCCCAATAAACAAAGCGGGTGTGATGTGTTACAGGCGTCATTACCAAGAGCCAGCCAGCTGAGGAGAAATGGACTCCTGACAATTCTGTTGATGCTGGAGAGTCCCTTGTCCTCAGAAGATGCTGGGCAGGCTAGAGAGCCTGTGAGACAGCAAGAGCACATGCACATCGTGGCAAATAGCAGCTGAGCGCTCACATTGCAGGCAGTGGAGGAGCCCAGGGGATGCGTTTGCTGCTGCCAGGTCTGGGATCGCAGGGCTCTGAGTCTGCTCCCAGGGAATAAGAACAGCCCTGTGCTTAATGCAAAACATGATCCAGCCCAGCTTGCTCCAGCTTTACACTGCTAATTTCCCAGCAGGTTTCTGTGCCCGCTCACTCTGCTGAGCCACCTGTTCCAGCAGACTCATATTTTCCAGGGAAAGCTCTACAAAAAAGACAAGCACCTACCCAAAGCCTGCAGGCAGCTGCTGTCTGGCAGCTCTGGACAGACCCAGCAGTTGTCCTCCTGTGTTTTAAGGCAAGCACTGCAATGGGAGGCTGAGCATCACACCCTAGACCAGCACATCCCTCCACTAAAAGCCATCAGATGCTCCTGTCTCCCCTGGAACCAAAGAGCAAGCTCTCCATTCCTGAAGGGCATTTGGGTGAGAAATCAGTAATGCTGCTGAGGCAGAAATGCCTGCAGAGAAAGTACAGGGAGCTCTGTGTCCCCCGGATGAGGTCAGTTCTGCACTACCAGCCCCATGGCTCTGTGCTTGAGGCTGCAGTCTGCAGGGGAATGGATGAGAGGCAGGGAATGGTCCTTTCTGGTCTCATTAAGTCTGTGAGTTTTTAACCAGTTTGTCGTATGTTCTTTGCTGCCCTTTCATTTGAACGGGGCGGGAGGGAGGGCAAAAAGGTGGGAGACAATTTTTCCTAGTGCCTCTTTCTGTTCAGGGGCTGTTGTTCTTGGTCTCTGTGGGTTTCAGTGAGGTTATCTTGCATTCACTGGCCTTTGGAGACCACAGTCTCCATCCAGGCTCTGCTGCTTGGGTGCTGTAGGTCAGGTAGTTCATGTCCCAGGACATGGGGCCACGCTGCCAGCATGAGATGCAGGCTCAGGGCACGGGAAGCTGCCAGGACACCTCACCAGATGCACATTGTCGCTTTGTTCCTCTGAAAACCACAAAGAAATTTCTCCCTTCACAGTTCAGTGGTGCCCAGACAAAGATGATGTGAAATCTGTGGGAAGAATGATTTTATTAGAATATAGGAATTCACAGAACCAGATGTTTAAAATTAGCCGTTGCTTCTCCATAGGAGCACTGCTGCTCCTGCTCAGTGGAGCTGTTTGAAAAATTATTTACAATGCTTTAAACATGTCTGCTGCTGCTTGGGGCTCCAAAAGTTGCTTGGAGTCAGGGTCGATGCCACAGCAAGTCCACTTTATTTCTCTGTGCCACAGGAGCTGGCAGAGAGGCGGCAGCGATGCTGGGGCTGTGGAAAGGCAGGGCAGCAGTGTCCCCCCGTGACCCCACCATGCCTGGCAGGAGGAGAGACAAGGCGCAGACCCTGGATGGTTCCCAGCCAGGAAATCACCCTGCCTTGTGGGAACTATGTTATGAACTGCATTCCCTGGGGAGGTGTGCTCCCTCTGCGCCGGGGCACAGGCAGCACTGCCTGCCTGCAGGGGCTGCAGGTCTCTGCCTGCAGACCCCATGGGCGTCTCTGCTCCCCTGGGGTCCTGGGGTCCGGCAGCCTCTCCATAGTCCCCTAGGAGCCAAACCCAGAGCCTGGTTTTCTTGTTTTCTCTGCTGTTTCTCACCCAGGCTCCTGCAGCTGGGTTCAAAGGAGCCCGAGGCCCTGGCTGGAGACGGGTCCCTGGTGGGAGCCATGCAGCCGGCAGCTGTTTTGCAACAGCCCGGGATGGCTTTTCCAGAACCATCCAACATCTGTTAGTCAACCCGACTGCATCGTCTGCGGGTCCTTAGGCTGGAACAGGGAAGTGAGGCTCACACGCACGTCCAGGCTGGCAGCGTTGTTTGTTTCCTCAGCATCCAGAATTTCATCTTTTCCACCTTCGTGCTGCCAGCACAATCCTTATCCGCTGCCCTGACACCTCCAGGGTTTATTTCAAGCTGAACCACACTGCCTCCATATGTGCTGCTTCCACTGGCTGCTGGTTACGAGAAGTGCATGCTGCTGCTGGTCCTCCTTGCGTCCATTCAGAAGTTGGCAGTTCTTAAAAGCTCATTCATCTGAGACAAGCCTTGTGGCACTTACAGCCCTGGCCCCACAGGGCCAGTTAACTCCTCCTGTCCCGACAGCCCTGCGTGCAGCATCAGCAGCCACGCCTGGTTCTGATGAAAGCGATGCTGAAAATCAAGCGCGTTCCCCACTCTACTCACAAGAGACGGAGGTGGCTGCGGGAGGGGGAAAATGGTGTAACGGCAGCAGGAGATGTGCTAGATTATTGTGACCAAAAATCTGGCCCCACATGGCTGCAAGCACTGTGCCACCCTGCTGGGGAAGGACAGAGCTCCCAGGGACAGACAGTGCCTGTGACAGAAAGGCAGGCAGGACGGGAAAGGGAAAGGGAAAGGGAAAGGGAAAGGGAAAGGGAAAG
>JANVCC010000120.1:7468436-7539836 GCA_025345505.1 Todiramphus chloris collaris | reverse complement strand
CCGGGGTCCCTGCCGGGGTCCGTCCCGGGGTCCGTCCCTGCCGGGGTGTCGGGCGGCGCGGGGCGAGCGCTGCGGCGGCGGCTGCGGGACGGGCTGTGCAACATCGCGGACTAGCGGTGCGGCGGGAGATGGGCTGGCCGCGGGGATGAAGGAGGCCAGATGAGGTCTGAGCAAACCCGCCGGCGCTATAAAATATCTGATCCGCTCACTCTAAAGAGCTGGTTTTAATCTCCCTGGCATTAGAGTCATTCTCCAGGCAGGTGAACGGAATTCTTTATTGTGGCTATTTGGTTATATCTTGAATAGCAATAAGGATTATCCTCCAGATTTCTGCATCTCGCTCAGAGCCCCTAGCATCTGTTTATAATTTTCCTCTCTCTTTCAGGCAATGCCAGCAATCTCCTGAAGTTCTTAAACTGAACCTGTGAAATTTAATGGCTGGCCAGTTTATCTGACATATTCTTCGAAAATACTGTTTCAAGTGTGCTTCTCATACTGATTTATGACTTTTTTCTCCAACAAAGTATCCACTGTATTTTATCACTAGTATTTCTCATGCCATTCTTTGTCAGAAAGGAAGGTCAGGCCAACGATGATTCTATGAATTTCCAAGGAGGAGCAGTAGGTGGCTGGCTTGGATTTCTTTAGTCTGTCTTTGTTGGTTTAAACAGGCAAAGGCTTAAACCAGGCAGGGACTGTCAGAAGTCCGAGGGTCAGCCAGGTTCTGCCCCTTGACCCAAGTGCTGACCCCGCGTGGCTGCAGACACATGGGCAGGAGCAGACCCTGGCACGCTGGTGGGGCTGGTGCTGTGCAGGCGTTTTTGCCATGTTCCAGTGTGCGCAGCCCAGACATGTTCTCTGCTCTTGGTTGCTTTTCTTTTATGAGACAATAGTTTAAAACTTGAAATAAACAATGATAATTGCCTGATTTGAGGGGAGGATGCTGCTTCTATTCCTGAGCCAAAGGAATGACAATTTCTCTGAACATAAAAATACCGTAAGCATTCCCTACATTAATTCTGCTCCTACGCATCCAGCTGGGTGACTCGGGACATTCCAGCACCCCTGTACCAGATTTTGGGGAACCTCTTGTGTCACGCTGTCGCCCTGGGGTGCACCCAAGGCCAGTGCCTGGCATGGCACAGGGGCAGCCGTCTCGGCTCCAGGGCAGTGCACACAGTGGGTTTACAGGCAGTGTTCGGTGGCAGGCGGGATGCTGAGCGTCATGAATCAGTAATTGCAAATGTGGGGTTGTGGCAAAGAGGGAATTCAATGAATCCACAGATTTCCTATCTCTGCTGACCCTCTGTGGCCCATAAATGGTCTAAATACTGATTCCTCTTGTCTGTGGCCAAGAGGGAACAGTTAGTTCTTGTGTTTTTGAACAAGGCGGCATCATCTGGCAATGCATTTGAGGCTTTGTGGAGTCATCATCTCTGTTTCTTAAAATCTGTTTTCAAAAGTAATTTCTTTCATAGAATCATAGAATCATAGAATGTTAGGGGTTGGAAGGGACCTAGAAAGATCATCCAGTCCAACCCCGCTGCAAGAGCAGGATCACCTAAATCAGGTCACACAGGAACGTGTCCAGGTGGGTTTTGCCTCCAGAGACTCCACAACCTCCCTGGCAGCCCGTTCCAGTGTCTGTCACCCTCACAGTGAAAAAGTTTTTCCTTGTGTTTACTCTAAACCTCTTTGTGCTCCAACTCACTCCCATTGCCTCTTGTCCTAACAGTGGATGGCATTGAGAAGAGACTGGCTCCATCCTCCTGACACTCGCCCTTTATGTATTTATAGACATTAATGAGGTCCCCCCTCAGATTTCTTCCAGGCTAAAGAGCCCCAGTTCTCTCAGCCTCTCCTCAGAAGGGAGATGCTCCACTCCCTCAGTAATCTTGGTGGCCCTGCACTGGACTCTCTCCAGTAGCTCTTTGTCCTTGAACTGGGGTGCCCAGAACTGGACACAGTATTCCAGGTGGGACCTCACCAGTGCAGAGGAGGAGGAGAACCTCCCTCGATCTGCTGGCCACAGGATCTGATGCACCCCAGGATGCCATTGGCCTTCTTGGCCGCAAGGGCGCATTGTTGGCTCGTGGCCATCCTCTTGTCCACCAGGACCCCTAGGTCTTTCTCCCCAGAGCTGCTCTCCAACAGATCAGCCCCCAACCTGTACTGACCCAAGGGGTCGTTCTTCCCCAGCACTTTACACTTGCTCTTGTGAAACTGCATTAAATTTCTCCCTGCCCAGCTCTCCAGCCTGTCCAGGTCACGCTGGATGGCAGCACAGCTTTCTGGAGTGTCAGCCACTCCTCCCAGTTTTGTATCATCAGCAAACTTGCTGAGGGTCCACTCCATCCCTTTGTCCAGGTCACTGATGAATATATTGAACAGTATTGGACCCAGCACTGACCCTTGGGGGACACCACTGCCCACAGCCTCCAGCTGGACTCTGCTCCACTGGCCACAGCTCTCTGGGCTCTGTCCTTCAGCCAGGTCCCAACCCACCTCACTGCACGGTCACCCAATCCACACTTCCTAAGCTTGGCCGTGAGGATGCCACGGGAGACAGTATTGACTCCTGGTCGCTGGCCTGAGTAGTAAAGACTGAGGCGAAGGTGGCATTCAGTAACTCAGCCTTCTCTCTATCCCCAGTCACCAGGGCACCCACTTCATTCAGCAGGGGGCCCACATTTCCTCTAGAATTCCTTTTGCCTCCAACGTACTTGAAAAAGCCTTTCTTGTTGTCCTTGACCTCCCTCGCCCGGTTTAGTTCTAGGCAGGCCTTAGCTTTCCTTGTTGCATCCCTGCATCCTCTGACAACCTCCCTGTATTCTTCCCAAGTGGCCTGCCCCTGCTTCCATGTTCTGTAGAATTCCTTCTTCTGCTTATCTAGTAGCTCCCTGCTCAGCCATGCAGGTCTCCTAACTCTCTTACTTGATTTCCTACTCTTTGGGATGCACTGATCTAGAGCCTGGAGGAAATGGTGCTTGAATATTAGCCAGCTTAATATTCTCAGCTTTCACTGAGCTTTTAATGGTTGCCCTCATCCCATGGCAGCCCTTCCTTGCTCCTGTCGCATCCCCATCTGTCACACCCTTGTCTGATGTGCATCATGGGGCTGCTCTCCTGCCACAGCACATACAGTGAATGGTTTAACCTACATGGGCTCCACGTCCCGCCTCTGGGCACCAGGATCCTGGCTCTCCTCTGACAAGAAGCTGTGAGCAGGCAGGAGGAGGTGGCAATGCTGAGACAAGGAGCTGCTCCGGGATGTTGCACAATCATGAGGGTTTACAGGAGGGGTCCAGCTGCACCACGTACCAGCGCTCGCCAGGATGCTGGCAGAGAAATTTCTTTTCTTTTCTATTCAAATTCTCTTCCTACCCCTGTCACCGCCGCAGCCAAGTGTTTCCAGCTTACACATGATGTGGCACAAGACAATCTGCTGCCTTCCCCTCCACTGTGACCCTCGGACAAGTTGCTGTGGGCACCGGCACTGCTGCCATCCCTGCTCCTGTTTTTGCAGCACGGGGGCTCCTGCCATGCCACCCAGACGTGTCCCTCCTGCCCCGGTTGCCCGCGGCCTCTCCTCCAGCCCCGTGCTCGTGGCAGAAGGGATGCTGCTGCATCCTGCCATCCCCAGCTGCCCAGCCTGGTGCCCAGTGCCCGGTGCCTGGCACTGCGGCCCCAAACACCCCGAGTGTGGCCTCGGCAGCCATTGAGTGCCTCAGCCTGGGACAGACATGATCTTTTCCAGTCGAGCAGGAATCCATGGCTTGGGTCTCTGCTTCCTCCCATCTGTCCAAGTTTATTTTCCTTGTTTTCTGTTTATGAGCTAGGCAAGTATTGAATTTCCTGAAGTCATTGCCATCCATTGCCACAGGTCTTGCACACAAAGACTCCCTCGGTGCCAGGATCCAAGTTTTGCAATTGGACCGGTTCCCTTTCCCTCCAACCATTGTGGAAACGGCCTTTGTTTTGCTTCTGGATCTTGTTCATCAGGCCCAAATCAAGGGCTGCTATCCAAAGCCTGGCTTTTTTGAAATCCAATTTCACTGCTTTAATGAAAACAGCACATTTCAGGGGACGAGGCTGAGGTCCTTGAACAGTAAGATTTTTTCTGCAGGACTTGTGTATCTCTGCAAAAGCTGCGCTGTCCAGTCCTGCCGGTTCCCTCGGAATAGCAGGAACTGCAGGGCTGGGGCACCAACACTCCTGAGGGACTTGTTGAAAGAGAAAGCTGGCTCGGAATCTCCATCCCAGCTGCAAACTGACAGCCAAGGCTGAACACCCTGAGCCCTCGGAGAGGCTGAGGAGCTTGGCAGGCTCCCCGCCGTGCGTGCCGGGAAGGGGCTGTGGTGGCGGCCGCGTTCCGGCTCCTGGGGGCCACGGTGCACGGCTGGCCCCAAGGAACGCGGCTCCCGTCACGGGGGCCACTCGTCACCTCCAGTGGGAAATGCCTCTGCGCCACGTCCCGGCCAGGGGCAGCTGCGCTCCTCCGCCCCACACAGCGCAGTCGCACCGACCTCAGACTTTTCCAGTGAAAACCCCATTTATTCTGGGCCTGTAGGAGAGGAATCCCCTTGACTGCGTGCTCAGGCATGTGCCACAACTGCCCTTGTCTATGTCAGAGCCAGGGAACGGTTCTGTAATCACCCATTTCTCTTTAATTGTAACGCCCCTGTCCCACTAACTGTTCCAGATGCTCTAATGGTTCCTAGCTCTGGGCTCTAAAACATGCTGTTCTTTTCACCCTGGGCCCCGCCCTTCAAGCACAAACAACGGTTTTGCTGGTTTTTGAGCCTTTTGTGTGCCAACGGGATGTGGGGAGAGAATCCCCTCCATGCCAAATTCAGTTGATAATAAAAAACAGGAAAGGAGCTCAGTGCCAGCTTAGAAGGAGCTGAGCAGCCCCGGTCTGCTCTCTGCGGCGTGGGGATGTCGCCATCGCCCAGCAGCGGGCGGGATGCGGGGAGAGGCGAGGGCAGCGGGACTGGGCAGAGGAGGCTGAAGGCTCATGGAGGGGCTTCTGCTCTGGCAGAGCTGAACACTGTGAGCCTGCACACGCCAGCAGGGATGGTCTCCGGCCACGGCGGCAGCACCCAGGCGGTGCTGGTTGTTCCTGGTGAGCACCACAGGACGAGGGGACCACCGGGGACCACGGCACAACTGTGCCAGGCACAGTCAAGTGCTGCTGTTGTGCGCTGGGACGGGTACTGGGGGCTGCAAGCATCCCACGCCTGGCAGAGCCACGAGCATCCCGTGCCATGGCAGTGCCCTGGCCTGCACCCCTGCAGCCTGCTGGCACCGCTGCCTGTCATGGTGGCTACCAGCCACAGGCAGGTGGCAATGGCCAGTCCCCACTGGACCCTGGCCTGGCCTTTGCAGAAACTGGGCTGGGAAACCTGGATGCTCCATCCTGCCCATCACAGCTGTTGTGGGGCACTGGTGGCTCCCGTTATTAACAGCCCACTGTCACCTTTGTCGTCCCTCGGGGGATCAGCTACCCCTGCCTCCACGCTGACAGCAGAGATGGGGAGGAGCAGGAACCACTGGTATGGGTGCTGGGGGCACAGGGGTCTGGTGGCCAGAGGAAGAGGAACCTGGCTTCCAGGACGGATTGTTGCTATAGTCTCTGCAGGTTCCTACATCTCCTCTTTTATCCCTTCTTTATATATATTTCAGAATTATATAAATTCTCCGCTATGAGCCCTGCTGTGTGAGCACAAAAGAGAAGTTGCAGGCGGGCCCAAGAGAAAGGGAGGATAAAAAAAACCACAGGAGAAAATTAATAAAGCATTTGAGAAAGGGAGGGGGCTTCTCACTGGGAAAGTGTGTAGCACACAGGGCTCCCCAAAGCACATCAAAGCCTGACTCTGAAATTAGCCCAACTGTTGGGAATGTAAAGCAGTGGATTCTCCCACTGGGCTGTGGATTGAGAGTCCCCCCACGGGCTGCGAGGCACTGACATTTGTATTTATCCAGGCTAGAAGCTCCATCATGGAGCTTTTCAAAGGGCACTGCTGGGACCCAGCAGGCCACCTCCCCAACATGGCAAACACTGCACTTTTAATTACTGCTCCGAGACAGCACATGTGCCCGACCCCCACACTAATTCTTGTTGCAATTACAGCGATCTAATTGAGTTTATTCACTCTCTGCAGCTTTTGTGTCTTTCTTCCTTGCACTCCCTGCCGGTGAGAGCCGGGGCCTCCATTGATCCGCAAGGTAGTAATATGGGCAACGCCGGCGTGCCGCCCGCCGGGGTCCCGCCAGCCTCATTGTGTCCATTGAGCTGCCCTCGCTGCTGGGAAATGCCAAATCCCTCCCGAGCAGACCCTGCCCGGCAGCGGGGTGACCCCTCCCCGAGCTGTGCTCACAGCATTTCACCACGTCGGCGTGCAGCATGGGCTCGACGTTTTCTTTGGAGAAGCAATTTTACATTTTTATAGGAAGATTACTTCCAATTAACAGAGAAATCACATGGAAGTCACAAATAGGCTCTGTGCACAGGGAGGGTGAGTTGTCCAACTGGGACCATAAAGATCTCCAGCCACATCTGTGCAGCTGGGGGAGAAGCCCGTGCCTTTTGGTCCGGGACAGTGAGGGGGGCCCTGTGTGCCCCTGGCCCCCTCCTTGCTTTCTGCAGCTGCCCCAGGGAGGTCTGAGACTTCCTGGGTTCCCAACCTGAAAATGCACCTGCCCGTTGAGGAGAAAAGGGCTTTGGGGAAGGGGCAACCTGGGTGCTGCTGCCGTCTCCTGGTTGCCCACATGGTCCATGCCCAGTGAGCATCGCCTGCTCCGGAGGCTGCAGAGCTTGCTGGAAAAGTGCCTGAGCAGTAACCTGGTTATCAGCCAGGCACCCAGGACTCAGGGAGGCAATTACAAGTCTAAATAATTATCTCATCACAGGCCTGTAGCTGTGCCTTGCACCTGCAGCAGACTCTGGCATGCACCATGGGGTCTGGAGAAAGGAGCTCCCATCACCTGCTCAGCAGGGCTGGGTGGCTTTAGGGGGTCCCAGGGAGGTTATTGGGAAAAGCTCCTGGATGCTGCCCCTCTGGCTTTTGTTTTCATATGCTGGGAAATGTTGAAGTCTACCGAAGAGAAACTCCCCCCAGCTGCAAGCTACCAGTAGGAATATTTAAGTTCTGACTAGAAATCAAATAAAAGTCCATTTATTTTTTTGGTCTCTTGGGAATGGATTTTACCTCCTCTTTTCCATCACTTTCACCTCTTTCCTCCCTTGTGTCCCTGGAGGAACAGAACAGGGCACCCACCTGAGATGGGCAGCAGTGCCAGGACCAAGCCTTGTGGGAGCTGCCGTGTGATGATCACCACAGCACAGGGTAAGCCGGGACCCCCGGGGGTGCCCCAAATCCCCAGGGCCCCCAGGGGAGAACCCCTTCTTGGAGAGCCCTGGTGGGAACATCTGCCCGTGGCTTCTGTGGATGCTCTCGAAGAGGGAGCTGAGACACATGGCAACGGGCAAGCGGCCCAACGAGGGAGGAGGGGGAGGAATTAACTCTCATTTAAGTCCACTTTTGTTGTAAATAAACTATAATCACTTCAAACCTTTTGCTTAATCAGAAAAGGATGTTGAACATTAAGCAAACAGTTGGCAGGCTTGTCTTACTGTTGGATTAGAGATATTAAATGCCAGCGATACTTGCTTTTTTTAATCTGTCCTGCAGCTGCATTATTAAAACAAACACATTTGCAGACCTGCAAAAAACCTAAATGAAAACAAAAGAGGAGATTGAAGCTTTCCCAGGGGCAAGATCTGAAATCTGGACAATTTAAAAACCTACGTTTAGTCTTCATCTTTTGAACCAAATAATGGAGGGAAATGACACATAATAAAATTAACCACTGGAATTAGCAGCACATTCTCCAATGGGGCCAGGTTAAAACCCAGTAACCTCTCCACGCAGAGGCGACACCTCCAGAGCCCGCGCACTGCTCCCTGTCCACACCTCCTGCAGCTCCCGCGGCAGCCCTGGGGTTCTGCTGGAGGGAGCCAACAGCCTTTGGTCTTACAGGGATGCAACTGTTTGCAGTAAATGGTGTTTTGTCTTAAAGCTCCAGCTTCTGGAGTGAATGTGCCCAGTGAGAGACTCTTGAGGGAGTTCATTAAACTTTCACCTCTATTTGAAAAGTGAAAGTTTCTGTCTCCCTTGGTGGCAGAGGAAAGCTTGCAAGTACGATGCCTGAGAGTCCAGCTGGACTTGAAGAACGCATCCATCATGCTTTCAAGACCCGAGCAATTGCACTCGCCGGGGAGCAGCAGCCAGGTCCTGAGAGACTTGAGAAGCCCCGGGGAGAGCTGAAGTGACCTGGCCAATTTCTGCTGGGGAGTGAGAACCTGGTTTCCCCGAATCTCCCCCGAAATAGGTAACAGGAGTGCAAGGGGGACGGGCAGGGGCACAGCCTGGGCACGGGGGAGGTGGTGACAGCATCGTCCTGGGGCTGGCCCGGCTGGGGAGAGCAGATCCCGAGAGCACAGCGTGATGGCAGCTGCCCAACGTGGGACCCAGCCCTGGAGGACATCGAGGACGGGGCATCGCCCTGCGAGGGCAGGGAGCAGCAAGCAGGGTCCTGCCCTCGGACCAGGGTGTGAGTGGGTCCCTCCTCTCCCAGCTGGAGTTACACAGCCTTTGCCACCCTGCCCAGAGCTCTGGCATCCTTTTGTTCCTCCCTTCAGCCCTGGGGACAATAAAACCAGATTTTAAGGGAACCAGAGGGAAACGCCAGCTCCACGGGGCCGGGTAGACTGGGACGTGCAGCTGTCTCAGGACAGCAGCGTTAAAGTGAGTGTCCGTTGCTGACAGGGATGCCAGCCAGCAATTTATTTTCCACATTAATTTTGATTATGAGATCTTATAAGGTTGCAGAGTCCAATTTTCACAAGGGAAACTTCCCCCCTACACACACAGGACAACAAATCAGATTGACCTAAAGTTGTTCTTTCCTAAATTTCTTGTGGAATCTTGGCTGGATACAAGTTGTCTCAAATGCAATTACACTGTCATAAATAATTTTCCACCTCTTTTTTCTGTCAAAACCATCCCGCTCCCCTGCGGTCAGTGGAAATTTCCCCCTTTTATTAGGTTAGACTTGTTGGCACTGAGAAAAACTCTGTACTCATGGCATCATTGTCTGCACTGAGCCAAATCCTCAGAGATCTCCCTCCTGCTAACACAAAGGCTGGGGCCAGGGCTGGATAACGAAGCCTGTAGCTGGGTGACGAGCTGCCACCTTCCACAAGCCTGAGGTCTGCCTTGCTCTGGCTTGGGAAACACCCAGCCGAGTGTCATTAACTTTGAGCAGCCGCAGGGAGCTCAGGAGCCGAAGCATCAGCTCTCCGGGGGCGAGGAGGGTTAAAGCTCATGCTTCAAGTCAAATACGTGCTAGAAACGCTTTGCTGCAGTCGGACGTTAGCTCCGTGTTATTATACACACATTTCTCAAGGTTTTGGCCAAAATACACCATTTTCTAATGCCTGCTCAGCTCCCGAGCCACTCCCTGCACTTTCCTCATGGCAGAGCTGGGTGTATGTGGCCGAGTCCTTCCAGACAAAGGGCTCAGCAATGTGACTAACATCTGCCACATGTGGACATGTCCTGCTATTCAGTGCTCAACTGTGCTCTTTTTTACTGTGCCTTTCATACGAGCAGCATCCCCAAACCACTTCACAGAGCAGACTAATTAAAATCATGGGTACAAAGCCATGAAGGGAGAAGCCTTTCTTGAGTCGTCCAGAGAGTCGGGGCGGGGGCACGTTCAGCCTCCAGGCTGCTCTGCAGGGTGAGGGGCAGATCCCTCCCTGGGCTCCGTCACACCCAGGCCAAGTCTGGGCAATTTCATTAATTCAGCCCCTTGAAGGGCTAGTAAACAATTTTCAAGGGTCATTAGAAGTGTTACAGGTCCTGAAAGCCACGTGTTCCTAGCCTGACCATTGCACTCCAGGTGCTGGTGGGAGCCAGGGCACACAGCAGAGTGGGATGGCATGGTGGGGACAGTGGGGGGCTGCGGCTGCCCCTCGGTTTATCCCAATAAGCTGCCCAGCTCCGCCGTGTTCCCGAACACAAGGACACTGCCGGCCAAAGGAGGAAGGATCGAGCATCCCCAGCCTGCCCAAACTGCACCGGGCGCCTGCCAGCAGCCCGCAGGACACGAGCGGGACATCTCAGGCCACAGAATTTATCCAATTTTACGATGTTGCAGTAAAGCCTCAAACAGCTGGATGCATCTTCTGCAGCGAGAAGTTTGTTTCTTGACGCTTACTTCACTGTCCTCCCAGAGACAGGGCCGTCTCACTCTGTCCTTATCGTGGGTTCTGGTTTCTGTCCGGATGAAGAGCTCTCATCCCGTTCCCGTGACTGCGTGTTTTGAATTAAATTGTATCAGAGACATTCAGGAAAGTGTGAAGTAATTTTTATTTAGAGAATAAAAAGTGTGGAAGAAATAAAAATAAGATGATTTGATGAAATTGCACTGTCCAATATTAGTAACTGATTAACAGGAAAATATAGAGGAGCCTGTAACCATGAGCCATGTGTGAGCAGTGCCAGGACTGTGAGCCACATTACTCAGTAAGTGGAAAGTCCAGGTAAAGCCCATCCCTTGGCTACACATGTGGTAGTGATTTGGGCAGATCCTCTGTCAGAGCAGCTGACATCATGGCAAGAGGTATTTACAGCCAACAAGGAGAGCTCAGAGCAGACCTTGGCCCCCTCCCCTTTTTTTTTTTTAGTTTTATTCTGAGCTGTTATTATAAAGTATTATTTATGAAGTGGTGAGAGCATGAGCAGCACAGCCCTGCCAAACTTAAAGCACTTTTCATTTAACAGAATGAAAATTATTTTAACATGAGTATCTGAAGCAAAGATCCGCAGATTCTGGACAGCTTTATGGAGGCAGGCTATAAATTCTAAGCTCACAAACGTATTTTCTTCACCAATAGTCTTCTCTTCACCTCTGAAAGTTTATTTTCAATAAACACAAGTAACTCTCCAGCAGTTTCCAGAGGAGGATGTTAGCAGCTATTACTGTACCTAATCAGCTGCGATCCGTGAGTTGTTCCGGAGAGACATTTAGAGACAAGTTTCGTGCGTCCCAGGGTTATTGCACAAGGCTCCCCTTCAGCTGCAGGGTCAGCGGGCAGCATTAGGATGGGCTCATCCGTTACAGACCTGGTCCAAGGCCACCAGAGGCAGCAGGCTTCATTCTGCTGACATCCTGAAGCTTTCCATGAAGCTGCAACAGCACAAATCCCTCTTTGGTGCACCCACTTAACTCCTCTAGCAGAGGTCAAGCTCTGAGTCCATGGGGATGGGCCAGCCCAGGCTGCAAGAAGAGCCTGTGGCCACCTCAGGCTCCAGCATCAGCCCCGGCCAGGCTGTTGACAGCAGGGATTTGCTCAGGGAAGAAAGAGAGAGGCACCTTTTTCCGCTCCCTTCCCACACCTCCACCGTCCCTTTGCCCGGGTGCACTCAGCCTTCAGCCGCGGCGGGCTGCTCATCCCCAGAGCGGGAGCAGCCTCTGCAGAGAGCGACCACTGGTCCCTTGCGCGATTCAGGAACACCCTTGACCCTGCCCTGCCAGGAGCCTTCTCCTTGTCTGCACATTGCTGCCTGTGCTCACATGGATGCAAAACATCCTCTGCGCGAGGCTGACTCTGGAGGCCTCCTGCTCATCTGTTTATCTAGGAAGGCGTTTTCCTCTTGTCCGATCTCCTTTCCTCCTGTCCCTTACGCCCGTGGCGGCTGGGTGCGCACGGCAGCGAGGGGCAGCCCTGGTGAGGTGATGTGCCGCGTGCTGCCGGGGGAGCGAGGCGATGCTCCAGACCAAGCAGGGCCAGCCCACGGGGGCCAGGAGGCAGAGGAACCCATTGAGGGGGCGCCAGTGCAAAATTCGGGGGGAAAAAAAACTCTGTTGATGAGAACCCAGCACAGCCATAGCTGCTCCCACCCCAGCTGCAGCACGGCCCATGCCAGCACCCAAAGCCCATGGAAACGTACGATGGTTTTCAAACGTGCAATTGGGCATTTTCCACTCAGCCCAGCCAGCGGTCAGTCGCAGGCTGGTGGGGCCGCGAGCCCTGGTCCCACCCTTGGGTACGCTTTGCATAGAGATGGAGACCCGGGATCTCCAGCGATCTCCGTTTCCGACTCTCGGAGGTGACCTGCTGACACAGGGATGTTTTGCTTTGCTTCCTTGTCTGGGCCAAACGCAGCCACCGGGTATTTGTATTTCTTTCTCACATAGCTTAGAACACCAATTACTGTCATATTATTTTTGTTTGGGATTTCATGTCAGTTCAGTATGCTACTGAAATATATCCTCCCCACAGACGAAGGCTGTTGGGAAACCACAAGCTTCGTGAAATTCAAAATTGGTAAGCAACAAAATTATGAAACCACAGGAAATGAAATGAGCAATTCCTGCCATTCTTGCTTTTCCCCTCAACTCCTCCATTGCTCTTAGAAAAATGTGCATTAAATGGGGCGTTAGCAAATGTTTCCTGTCCTCCAGTAAGATTCCCAGCTTCCTGAGCGCAGAGCGGGTGCCGAGAAGGATGGAGGGAAAGAGCCGTAGTGGGTAACGCTGACTCATCCCAACAGACACCACAAGGCTGGGAGCGAAAAAAATACATCAAATTCAGTGGGAAGAGGATGACAGGAGACCCCCACGATGACAATAGGCAGTGGTATCCGTGACCCACTCACACACAAGATGTACACCGAGGGCAGGACGGCGGCTTAGAGAGCACCGGCTGGCTCTGTGTGTCGATGCTTCGTCTTGCTGTTGGCACCAGTGCCAACTTCTATCACAGCTCGGTGCGGCTGCTCTGCCTGTTGTCTCCAGCCCACACCAGGTGTGGGACAGCACAGCGAGCGTGTGCAGTGCCAGCCCTGTGCCTGGCGCTGGGCAAGTCACTTTACCCCTTGGTCAGATGGGGTGTTGGTCCTTCCCAACTCCAGGGGGAGGAAATCGCTGATTTTGGGAACATTAACTGCTGCACTGTGACCCAGAACAGGTGCAGGGCAGCTCAAAGCTCACCTTGCTGAGCTGAGACTTGTCCCCATGACATGGAGCCCTGGAGCCCTTCACCCTCAGCTTTTTGTTGCAAGTGCAGTTACAGACTAAGAGGCAAACTGGCTGGTGCGATGCTGACTACAGTTGTGCTTCTCTATGGCAATTTGGTTTGCATTTCACCGCTGACATGTTTATGGGGTGATGATGCTGGGGCAACGGCCCCTGTGGGTGAGCGAGAGACATCAGCATTTCTTCCCCCCGCTCGAAGAACACACTAGTTGCACAAATAGCCAGAAGCTGGAAGTTGTGATACAACTAAATCCAGAAGTCCATGATGCTCCGAGACATGATTCACTCTGCCTCACAAAACCAGCAATGGCAGCAGCCCCGGGGCTTCTCTCCGCATCCCCGAGGTGCAGCTCTAGCCTGGCTCTAAAAAGGCCAACACTTCTCAGTAAGCAAAGCAGCAGGGTGCTGCTTGCAGCCTCTCTTGTACTTCATCTTGCTTCTGGAAGAGAAGCAGGTGAAGGTGGGGTCTGTGGACTGCAAACACCCCCACGCCTCCTCCAGACAGAGGGCTGTGCAGAGGGGCTGAGGTGCTGCCAGAGTTGAAGCTGCAGCGCACGCTTCGGGAATTGATCCTTCCAGGGCAGAGTTACTGCATTGCTGGGGAACAATTGCAGCTGTGGTGGAGGTGTCAAAGCAACAGTGCTGGGGATGGGACGGGGTCTCTGCTGGGCACATGCCTCTCACACTGGGACTGTGAGCCCAGAGCAGCATCTTTGGAGAGGGTGGAAGAGCATCGCCACATCGCTTTGGTCAACACAGGATGAGACAGGAGTCACAGCAAGCCCTGCTCTGCAGATTCCTCCAAATCCTTTATCAAACAGCTCAGCAAGGGCCACCTACCCTGAGGAATGGACCACTCAAAAGAGTGTTACAGCCTGCAGAGAGAGGAGCTGCCACTCTCCAGCACTCGGAAGCGTGTCGTGGAGAGCAGCTGCCTCTGCACATCGCGCGCTTCTGGCTCTGGCACAATGTCCTGGTGCCTCAGATGAGCTGCGAGTCTCCAGGATTTCCCCAAGAAGTGTCAAGGGACAGTGCAGAAAATGATGCTTTTCAATAACAAGGAAACATTCCCTGAACGAAACCAGATCTGTTTATTTTGAGTTCACTGTTGCAAATCATTGTGAAGAGAACCCAGTCCTACAGAATGGATCCAATGTGGATATAAACCACATGAAGTGCAGGTTTGATCCAGCACAGAAACATTCTGAACTTGCTTTTTTAAAATCTAATTTCTTATTGAAACAATGTGGTTTGCATGAAGATTTTGATGTTTTGTTTTAAAACCACACATCTAATTCTAAATGTTTAAGGCTTATAAATAATACAGTAATTTTTGATGCAGCCAAAGAAGATCTCATGCGAGAAACAGATAAATCAGTAAATCAGTACCTCATTTACATGCTTAACATGTGCCACATTTCATTCCCTATCCTCCTTGGATAGGACTCAAAAGGACTCTCCAAAGAATTTGCCCCCTCATCCCTGCTTCATCCTGAGATAGAAACAAACTCCAGTCGGGGAAAAAAACCCCAGCTTTTATCACAGATGTCAGCAATTAAATTGTCCATTAAATAAAACATTCACTCACCTTATTTTTCCCTTTTCTCATTTGCTAAGATGTGAAATATTTCCCTCCATAGCTGCATTCCACCCGGAAGGGCTCCTGGCGCATCCCTGGGCATCTCCAGGGAGACACGAGCTCTTGCAGGGGAACCCAGAGCTGCTCAGGGGAGCCAGAGCTGCAGAGCCCACTGCCCTCGCGTGGGACTGGTCCAGGGCCCCAGCTTCAGCACCTTGTTTGAGGCGCTGGTGGGATAACCCAGGGCTGACCAAGGCCAGGACACAGCTCCACACGTGGCCCCATCCCCCTTCTCAGGGGACCTGCCCTGGGAGCGGACATCCTCTCTAGAGCTGCCCTGGGCCACCTGGGCACACCCCAGGTAAAGGGCACAAGGTGAGCAAAGGCTTCAGGGAATTAAAAAACGAGCTAAGGGTGCTTTAAAGTACCCACACCTGCCTCTGCTCTCCAGCCTGTGCCCACCTCCCCAGCTGGTCTCCCACCCAGACCAGCACTTCTGCTGCAGAGCTGCTCATTCTCACCTGCTTTTGCACCTGTCAGCAGTCATCTCATAATCACTCCAATATTAACTAATTATCTCCTTGCTTCTACCTAAGGTAGATGCTGTCTCCTGCAGAAGGGTTCATCTCAGTCAATTAATTCAGCCACTCCAGCCGTGAAAATGAAACGTGCCACAATTACTGTCTCTCGTCCTACTGTGTCAGAGTGAAATCTCATTAGCACTTGTGTACAACTGAGAACACACTAATGGGGGTGTTAGATGTGTTAATGGAAAACATTTTCCTTCATCCTTTGGCAAATCCAGCTGTTTCCAACAAGGAAGTGTGGAATTTGATCTGGAAGAGTCTGCGGGGCCAGTCTTTGCGGGTGTGAAGCATTAGGAAGAGTAGAGCACCAAGAAGCACGCTGATCCCCAGCTCATCCAGCATCCCCTCACCTCCCCGGTGTCTGTCCCTCCGCTCTCCTGATTGGCACTATCAGATTTTTGCAAGGGCAGGGATCTGAAGCTTGAGCCATTTTATCAGCTGATGTGAGCCCATGTCTGGCAGTGAACAGCACCTTTAACTCTGGCTGAACTGCAGCTCATCTGAGAAGACCCCTGGCCTTGGGAAAAGGTGCTATGATTGCAAAGGATACGTTGCTTTGGCAATTGCAGCATTTCACTGCAAAGTGGATGAGAAGAATGTGAAGAGCAAAGCCTGAGTGTCTTCACTGTCCCATTTTCTTTGCATTTTTATATGAAAATAATAGTGCTCTGAAAGCTGGGTTCAGATTTGTCGCCAGCTCACCCAGCAGTGCTATCCCCTGCTCTGAGGTTGCGCTCTACGGGAAGAAGAGGTTTTCCACCGAATGGAAATTCCAGATTGTAGGACACAACAGTGCCAGCTCTGGCTCCCTCTCCCACGGCTGCGCAATGGGAACCTGCGTGCAAGAGGAGACTTAGGACACCACAGGCAGGGGGGAAAGAAATCCTCTGGCAGAGAGAGAAAAACTGCAGAGAGGCGACTGATACGTGAAACAAATGAATCTCTTTATCTTAATACGACAGCCCAAAAATGTCTCATGTCAGATAAATCAGAGAGCCAGAGGCAGGTGCATTGTGAGGCAGGAGAAAAAGGGTGCAGAGTTTCCCAAGCTCCAGCGGATGCTTGAGTGTTCAGCTGCATGCTTGAATTGTAAAGCGTGAAGTCAGAAGGACTTGCAGGTCGTTTCAAGCTCAGAGCACACCTTTCCTCCTGCCCTCTGCCCGTGCTGCCATCCTGGCAGTGCGGGTGCCCCTGCCCCGGCTGCCCGGCCGTGCCACGCAGCCCAGCCCAGTTTGCATCCAAGGCTAAAGCTCCTTCCGAGGATGCAAGGCCAATGCAAACAGATTACGACTAATCCCGTCTGAAGCTGCAACGTGATTGTTTCCTGGCAGAGCTGGGCCTGCTCGGGAGCAGCGCGGTGCTGAGCGGGTCTGGGACTCGCGTTAGCAGGGAGCGAGCCTGCGAACTCCGCGTGGGGAGTGAGGCAGGAGAGTATCCTGGTGCTGCAAAAGGGTTTGATGAAAGCCAGGAGAATTAGCACTGGACTTCAGGAAGCGCTGTGTGAGCATCGGGGGGGGTACATCCTGCTCCTCAAGTTTATTGAAAGTCTCCGAGCACATTTCTGGATATCTGTTTCCAGAGTTCTGGTAGATCTTTGCATTTCATTAAAATTACAAAACTACATTGTGTTAAATCTCATCATCTTTACCAAGTACAGCTAATCTAAATTCCAGGAAGAAAAAAAAAGCTCTTGCAGGGGTGTTCTGATTGCTACATCCCCGCCTGCTGAAAGAGGTAGTGCAGGGAAAGCATGGTGTGACCTCCCGGGGCTGGTGGGGCATCGCTGCCACCCGTGCCCCCGTGCGAGAGGCAGCCACGGGGCCACAAAGGCAGCTGGTGGCGAGGCTGCTGCACCCAGCACTGGCCAGGGGTGCCCCCAGGCAGCCTGACCCCAGCCTCCTCCTGCACACCAAGCTCCTGGGCTTGCATCCACCAGGCCCGCTTGAAAGGTTAAAGCATTCTTGATCTGGCCCCAGTGTAGGTTAGAAATAAATGGAAAAGGAGAGAATTAAAAACTATCATTTGACTTCTGTTAAAGTTACAGGAGGGATACAGGCCAATAAATCTCTCCTTTTTATCAATAAAGTGCCATGAAATGTTGCATTCCCCCATCCCTTCCCCTCTTTGCTGTAAGTGCCTGGCAGCAGATGGGCAGAGGAACGTGCTGTTCCCTGGGGGAGCTGGGACGGTCCCGGGTGCCCCGTTCCTGCCGGGGGCTGCCGGCCCACGGGCACAGCACGGGCAGTGTCGGCTGAGCGGGGAGACGGCAGCACGATGGCCCTTGGCGCCGATTTCACAGGGATGCTGCAGCCCTAACCAAAGCGATACTGTTTGTTTGGCTTGGCGAGGAAACCCACTTTTCTTTCACTGTGTTTATTGACATATGAATCAGAGCTGGCACCGAGAGCGGGGACTCAACAGTTGTGTACAAGCAAGAGAGCGTGTGTCAGGCAGCACAGCGAAAGCTGCAGTAATGAGGCGATTAATCATGTCACTCCCAGCCAGGGAAACCCCGCAGTCCCCGGTGCGTGGGACACTCGTGCTGCTCGGCGAGGGAGCCTGCTCACGTGGCTGCCTGCGCTGCTGCTTGTGCTGCTGCTTGTGCAGCTCTGCACTGCTCTGCGCTGCTGCCTGCGCTGCTGCCTGCGCTGCTCTGTGCTGCTGCCTGCACATCCATGCTGCTGCCTGACTTCAGGGTTGGAATACTTTCAAGATGTATAGATGTGACCTTGTGCCCACCACAGCCATGGGGGTCCCACTGGAGACCCCAGCCCGGCAGCAAGAGCTGCCTCAGCCCCTGGGTATGTCAGTGCCCGGCTGCGGGACTTGGCGTGTCAGGATTCTCCTGCACTCTGCTGACCTTTCGGAAGAGCTGAGCTGAGATCGCCCCTGAAGCCCTCAGGTGAGACACTGGGGCAAAGCCCTGATAGATGGTGTCTGCACCCACCTATTCTTGGGCAGAGGTGGCTGGCAGCCCAGCCCGGCTCTCCGGCACAGCGCTGGCACGTCCTCACAGTGTGCTGCAGCCCAAGAGCTGCATCCCTCCCCTCCCGGAGCACCAGCAGTGCCACAACCCCCGGCCAGCACCAGCCCAGCAAAGAGGCCAGTTTAGTTCTGTTTCCTCCTGAAGCTTGTTCCAGACGAAGCTGTGAAAAGGAGCATTTGTGGAGGTGGGGGAGATGGAGGGACACCAGCAGCCAGGCTGGGCATGGGGGGCTGGGGAGGCACCAGCAAAGCTCATGGTACCAGGCAGCCTGTAGCACTGGCCAGGCAGTCATGGTGCCCACGTGGGCAGAGGGGGTGGATGGACGGGGTCTCTCCCACTGGTGGCAGTGCCCAGGGCAGGATCCTGGTGCTCCTCCTGCCCCTCTGTCCCTGGCCCCAGGTCACGGGGCAGCGTCAGCTCCCCACATCCAGCCTGCTCGGGGATGCCCTGAGCCTCAGCTCTGCCCATACCAGTGACTCCTCTCCACGTGCCCTCACACACACGTGTCCCTCGTCTCTGCCCCCCCAACTCCGCCTTCCCAGAACTAGCAAGACAGATAGTTAAAAAACCCATCCTTTTTTTTTCAGGATTAATAGACATTTTTAGTGATTATTTTTCATAACTTGACAGAATGTATTTTGTTTGATCCTGGGATATAAAATCTTTCCCTTCAGGGAAATTCCCACTGAAAGCACTAACCTAAACAAGAGGTTTTCTTGTAAAATTTCAGAAGCATTCTTTTGAAAATGATGGCATTTCAGGGGGAGTTTGCAACAAGAGTTTTACTTTGAGTGCAACACTCGTCTTGGCCTTAATTATGGAGCTCTCCCTGCTGCTTCATTAAGCAGATAAAATAAATAATAATAAGAAGCAGATTTGCTCAATGTCATGGTGGAATTAGTGGGCCAAGTTCAGTTTGGCCTACCCCCGTGAGCTCTCCAACCCACCCAGTGCCAGAGCTCATCGCTCCCTGGCAGTCTGCAGCCATCAGCCGTTGATGGCATCTGTATCTCAGGAAGTGGGAACGCGCTTTGTTGCATTTCTGCAAGATGATCTGCAAGCTGCCAAGGCAGGCAACGTGCAACATGTGAAAGCAGAGCTTGTTTGTGCGCTAAAAAGCCTCTTTGTGCTTATCGTGTGCCAGAAACAAGGTTAATCTCCTCTGTGCTGTGGCTGCTCTGGTACCACTTGGTATCAATAAACTACTGCTGGAGGCTGGCGAGTCAGGAAAACACTAGATTACGAGTAGAGCGCTGGGTCGCCCATTACCGGTCTCCTGGCACACAGAGCAGTCGTCACAGCCTGTATTTTATTTATGAAAGTAGAGTCCCAGGACGGCTGCTAGTAATTCAGCCAGGGCTGGATGAAGTGAGATCTTTCTCTGCTGAGCTGCAATCACAAAGATGAGTGCTGTGCCGAGCACTGTGCCCGCAGCTGGGGGCACGGCTGGGTGGGGGGACATGTCTGCAGCCCTGTGCCAGCCCAGCACCCGCTCTCCCACACCCAGGAACCAGCTCCAAGAGCCAGCCGTCGCTGATGCTCGTCTTCTAGATCTTCTGATTAGAACAATGGAGATGATTAATGCAAACCAGATATGAAATTCAGAAAGAGGAGGGTGGAGGATGAAAACCACTGGTCCCCCTGTGCTGCCCGGGCAGATGGGGAGCTGTGCAGCCTCGTCCTCCCACTGAGCATTCCCACCCCCGGTGCCATGTGTGGCACATGGTGAGGGCAACCCTGCTGCCGGGGAAGCTGCAAACACAGACTGTGCGCCCAGGCCCCTGTTTGGCAAGGATGTCAACGTGTGTTTGCTTTTACTACAGGGAGCATTTCCACCGAGGTCTGTGCACTAGGGTATGGCCGAGATGCGGAGAAAGGCACAAAATGAGGCCGATGGGTGAAACAGAGAAAATGACCCATTCCTGACTTCATTGATTCAGAGCCAGGACAAGAACTCTCCTATCTTAGCATATAAATTAACTTACAAATCAAACATGAATTTTAAGTTGATGACATCCCTTTAAATAAACAACAACATTGGTATCTCTCTAGTAATCAGCTCCTGATCAATTATCTATGTTTTCACAAACGTGCTGTTGTTGTATAGTGTCTGCAGTCCCTTCATATATTGCAGCATCCTGAATCAAAGAAGTCTTTCACACAAACCTCACGGTCTGAAAACAATAGAACTGAACACTACTTCTTCAAATTAAATTGCTAACAGACGACAAAATTAAATAGATTTTTTCCATCTGAGAACTCTCTGCAGCAGTCGATCATGAAGGACCCAATAATATCTCTGAGTAATTGTGCAGGAACTGGATCTTACTGATCGCTGCAGCTTTTGGTCAGCATCGAGGAGCTACAGCAAACAAAACCATGGAGCTGCGCTGTGTCCCGTGCTCTGACATCTGCTGTGTCACCTTCCCTTGTGGTTTGGGTGAGGACAGCCCCACCTGGGGCTGTCTTTCCTCGGGTCACGTTTGAAGTGCTCTAAGGAGACCCTGCTCAGAAAGGGTTAATTATTCTACAGCTACCGTTCTTGCGTGTGCAGGATGGACAGACAGATGAGCTGAAGCTACTGGGAAGGTGCCTGGTCCGTGATGGAAGGAGAAATAGAGCCCATGAGTCCCGAGGGAGGTTTGCCATGGTGGTGGCATCTGCCCTCTGCTCTGCACCCACTCCCGACTCACTCCCAAAAGTGTGGAGGCTTTTCAATCACATTTTGGTCTGAAATCTCAAAATCAGAAAAATCGGGAAGAACTTGAGCTCTGAATTACTTCCTTGGCAAAAACACAAGCTGTGTGACAGCTGCTACTCCAGACACTAAAAATGTTCATTCATCATAGAAAATAAAAATCCTTGTTGCTTTTCACCCGAGAACCCATGTAATCACCATGTAACTAAATTAGAAATGGGTGATTTTGCTTAGTTTCAGTTTCACATGATCTGGACAAGACCTGTTTGGTTGACTCATCTGGGAACTGTACTTCATTACATCTCCAAAAGTTCAATAACGTTCAGAAAAAAAGGAATTATCTTTTATCATATCTAGCTAGTGCCTGCCATGCCTGTTTTACCATGGCAGGTTTCATATTTTGAATTTCTGACATCAAAACGAGGTTCTCTGAACTCAGACTTTGTTATTTTTCTCATTGTCAGGATTATTTTTCTGCTGCTTAATCAGAGGTGCAGTGCCCAGGAGCTGAGGGTGTAATGCCCAGAAGCTGCGGGTTCAGTGCCCAGGAGGCGGGGGTTCAGTGCCCAGGAGATGGGGGTTCGGTGCCCAGGAGCTGAGGGTTCAATGCCCAGGAGATGGGGTTGTAATGCCCAGGAGCTGGGGGTTCAGTGCCCAGGAGCTTGGGGTTCAGAGCCCAAGAGCTGGGGGTTCAGTGCCCAGGAGCTCGGGGTTCAGTGCCCAGGAGCTGGGGGTTCAGAGCCCAGGAGGCAGGGGTTCAATGCCCAGGAGCTGGGGGTTCAGAGCCCAGGAGCTGGGGGTTCAGCGCCCAGGATCTGTGGGTTCAGAGCCCAGGAGCTGGGGGTTCAGTGCCCAGGATCTGGGGGTTCAGCACCCAGGATCTGGGGGTTCAGTGCCGTGGCCCCGCGGCTGCGGCCGGGCCGAGCCGATCGACACCATCTGCGGAGGCTCCGTCTCCGCGTGTCCGTGGTGGCTCCAGGCCCCGCAGGGAGCTTTGCGCAAGGCGATCTGCTGTGAGGATTTGCACATAAGTCACAGGGTTTAACCGAAATCCAATTTGCCGGAGAGGAGTGTTGGTTTGGATTAGGGAAGAACAATTCGCTGGTGGGTGTGCTGGGGGGGGAGTGGGTGCAGGGTGCGGGCGGGGGGGCCTCTCCCTGCCCACCGCCAGGTTCGGTGCAGAGTTCATTGCGCCTGAATGAAAACAAATGTAAAACTGATAGGTACATTTGTAACCCATTACCAGGCGGGCTTTATGAAACCCTAAACTCGCTGGCGAGGGGAGGGAGGTGGCGGCTTCCAAAATATTTTTTCTTAAATGAGAAAGTTGCTTCAGATCGCGCCGGTTCTCGAGCGGGCGCTTGGACGAGGACGAGCCCCCGCGCCTGAACCCAGCAGCCGCCAGAAAACAAACCCTGGCTGCACCTTGATCCAATTACTGCCACCACAGAGGCCTCGCTCCCCTCCGCAGGGCTTGTCCCCGGGCAGCCGTGTCCCACCGGGGCAGGAGCTGGATGGGGGGCCGGGGAGCAGGATGCTGGGTGCTGGTGCTGGGTACTGGGTGCTGGGTGCTGAGTGCAGGGTGCTGGGTGCAGGCTCCCTGCCCAGCCGCTGCTGATGGAGCACCCAGAGACTTTGCTGACACCACCAGAAGAAGCTGTGAGATGCTCTCGATGCCTGACGTGGCAGGGCAGAGCCGGGGGAGGCTTAGGACGCAGCAGGTTCACATCTCCAAGATGAGCTCATGCACTGGTATTTTCAGCACATTTGGGCAGCTTGGCCAAATAGGTGTGGGCAGCAAGGACAGTGTCCCTCACAGAAAGCCAATTTCAATCCTCTGGTTCAGGACATGAAAGTATGAGGGATTCACAAAGAAGGGGTTTGACAGAATGTTTGTTTAGGCATCGCAGAAATGTTTCCCTTCGTCTCCTTCTTAGGTGCAACTGAACCATTTCAGGTGAAACTTTTCAGGAAACAAAACAAAACAAAACACAACAAAACGAAATGAAATGAGATGAATCCAGAGGAAGGCATGCAGTGGAGAAAACATCAACCCAGCTGACTTGGACTTGCATTTCATAGATTTAATAGCAACTGCACATAGGTGCTCACAGTGTGAGGCACCTGGCAGCCATGGCAAGGGCCCATCAGCAGGAAGATTTCTAAGGGCCAGGGTGGGATTTTGCATTTCCTAGCTGTAGGAATAGAATAATAATAATAATAATAAAGCATAAAGAAATAAATCTAGTTTTCAGTCAGTGCCACAACGACTCTGTATTGTCACGGATCCACCCACAGCACCGAGCTCCTGGAACAGGAGAAGGTGCCAGTTTGCATTGGGTGGATTGGAGGCATCTGGGCGCAAGAAATAAAAACTGTTCCTTCTCCCGAGCTCCCAGGAGTGTGCTCAGGATGTGCTGCTGGTGAAGCATAGAGGGGGCACAGGGAAGTGATGCCAGAGGCAGCACCCGGGAGCCCATGGGTGCGTGTGCGGGTCTCAGGTCCCTGTCCACCAGCAGGGACGTGCCCTCCAACCCACACCACCAGCAAAAGCTGCTCCGTTAACAGGCACCGGGGAAGTTTCAGCCAGGCAGGTTGGAGGCAGTGAATCCCTACACACTGCCTTTTCAGAAGAGGCACCCTCTCCTTACAGCACGGAAGGGATGTGTGAGCACCAGTATCCCATTACAGACATCTGCGCTATAGCTCAGCACTCCCAGCGCTCGCCACACTGCCCAGCTCCACAAGCGTTTGAAAATGGAGACATCAAAGGTGTCTGCTTTATTTATGAGTCATGTTCTAGTGACTCATCCTGGTCAAAGCGTGTGTTGGGGATGTCTTAGCCCTTCTGATAATGTGTTTGTATAAAACCAGTGCACAGCTGTTACATAACACGGCATGTTCCCCAGCCTCATGGGCACAGTGTCACCACCAGCCTGCCACAGCCCGCTGGGCTCTCCAGGGCAGGAGCATCACCAGGGGGTTAGTGCCTGCCTGTCACTGGGGTGTGCCCCTGCACCAGTGTGTCCCCAGCAAGTCCCATGGGGCTGCTTCCACTTCTTCCCAGGGGGCCAGTGGCACAATGGTGGTGGCCAGGGCTTGGGGACACTGGCATCTCCATTCAGACGAAGGGGTCACTGCGGGTCCTTGAACACAGACAGCCAGGAGCAGGCAGCCAAACAGACCCGATAGCGGAGACTCTTCTATTTTCATCTATTCACATTAATTTATAGCCCTCGCCAGTGCTGAATCCAAAATCCTTCATGCCTGTTAGCCTGTGCTACTTGTCCTTCAGCGAGGACACCCATGGGGAGCCCTGAGCTGCTGCAGAATGGGAATAGGAGTGAATTTCCACCTAAACAGGAGACCTGCTGCAAAGCTGCAGCTCACTCTGCTTGCTGAGTGTCAGTACATGTTCTAGTATTGGGTTTCCAAGTGTCAATAACAGTACCTGCCAGTGCAGGAGCTCTTTATCAATGTACTCACACTTGAAAATTTGACCCTCAAATCCCGTGCAATGCACGTGAATTTTGACGGAAGAAATATTGGGGTTTATTTCTTAAAAGGAAAAGAAATGTGATTTCAGAATAAATCAGTAGAATATGACTTTGCTCAGTGGAATAAGCCAAGTGGAGACATGGAAAAATAAACTCTCTCTGACAACTCCTGCTGAAAGATTCTCATCTATCCAGGTCATGGGATCAACAGCAGGAATGGCAGCCACTTGAACTCTGGCAGGGAGCCCTCCGTGGCTTTGACAGATGTTCCTGGCACTAAAGCACGAGGATGCTTTTCTGATTGCTTCTGCTCTGGACACAGCTCCTGGGCGGCTGTGCAGCCCCCCCCGCACGCCATGCTGGGAAGCTGCAGCCCTGGGAGTGCTCCCCAGTTTGGCAGGCTATGCTCTTGTGAAGAGCCTGGTACTGGGCATCACCTGGGGGGATGCCCAAGACCCCCCCAGCCTCCTGTTGCATCCCGTCCTGGTGTGGAGGTGGTGGGTTACGTGGCACTGGCAGCTCAGGGGTCAAACAGGCATTAGGGCAGTGGGCAAAGAGCTTGGGCTCCACCAGCAGCCTCCAGCATTGTTTGTGTGCCTCCCTTTGCACTGCCTGGGGATGTGGATCCTGACATCCCAGGAGGTGAGAGTCACCTGCCCTGGCACAGGGCAGCCAGGCCAGGCCCTGGGGCCACCTTGGGCTCTGTGCTCCCTGGGGAGACTCATCCTCCCCGTCCTCCCTTTGACTTTGGGAAATCATGGTGTTGAGCCAACAAAGAGTGACCTGGCAAGGCTGGCAGGACAAAGTCCCACTGTGAGCTCAAAAGGTGGCACCTGGAGTCACAGCAGAGTCACTAAAACGGGGAGAAACTCTCATTTAATTTGGTTCATTTGTTGTAATGATTCTTCACCATGGGCCATATTAAACACTTCAGTGATTTTTCCCTCTAAAACCCTCTTGCAGGGATCGCGATGAAAGGTATATTTATTGTACTTCAGCTTGGAAAGTTGTTTCAGATGTTTCCAATTCATCAACCAGCTCAGACATCTGTTCCTGGTTGGGGCAGAAAAGCTTAACTTGCACACACACAAAAAGCGCTCATTTTGGAGATTTTTATGATGAGTTTTCTAATCCTGACAAGTTGTCAAATAGCAGTAAATAGCCAGGTCACCTGTGACCCCTGTCACCCCTGGCCAGCAGGTAGGACCCTGCAGTAGTTACGTAGCTCTTGGGGTTTGGCAACGCCCCCACCCAGGACTGCCCCTGGGCTGTGCACCCACCGGGGCCAGAGGGGAGAGACCCCCAGGGCTGGGGCTGGTCCAGGCAGGACGTGTCCAGGGCTGCGTGGCTGGACCGACGGGCTTGTCTTGGGATTGCAAAATATGGCTTTAAGTTGGAACAGAACTATAATATTTAGAAATACCATGGAAAATAAAACCTCAAAGCAAATTTTGAGGGAGGGGGACTGAAACATTTCATTGAGGCAAAAAAATCAATTGCTTTGTTTTCATTACAACTTTTCAATAAATATAATTTATTGCACTCTACCAAAAAAAGGCAGTGAGATCATTCCAAATAAAAAATCAAAATGATTCATTCAGAAAATGTCAAAACAGGATGTTTTGATAGTGTCAGCAGCCTATTTCCAGATTTCTTTCGAAAGATATTTTTGTTAAACGGAACAGGTTGCAGGAGGTGCTGTGATTTCGGAAGAAGAACCACATGCTCTGACAGGACACGGGCAGGCACATCTTCCTCCCCATTTGCTGGCCCAAACTTTCTTTCAGCGCTCATTAATACTGGTTGCTAAGAGGGCTGAGACTGCAACGAATCCCAACAGCTCCCATCCCAAAAGCTGAGTCATGAGGCCAAGCTGAAGGCAGACGCTCTGTGCTTTGCAAAAATAAACCCCTTAAATCTGAGCAAGATACACACACACAAAACACACACAAAACACACACAAAACACACCTCAGCCCAAACCCCAGCAGCTCGAGGGCAGTCCGGGCTCTCTCTTTACCCTCCATTCCCTCCTGGCCTTTCTGCTCTCCCCAGGCTCCCCTGTGCTCAGCAGGGCTGGACCCACTGGGGGATCCCCGGTGCTGTGGCAGTGCTGGGGGATGAGAAGACCCCCAGCCCCACACAGAGAGCTGCTGAGCAGCAGCTGAGGGTACCCCAGAGCATCACTAGGAACCCTTTGCGGCACTACCGGGTGGCAGCCGTGGCTGTGGCCACCTCTTGCCTCGCCCAGCACAGCTGCCGAGCGGAGAGGGGTGAGCTGGGGGCTCGTTTCCAACAACCAGTAAAACCTGTACCCCATTGGTACAGGACCAATTAGAGCAGGAACAGCTGAAAAAGATGAACAGCAGGGATTTTGTCCTGATGGTGTAGAGAAAACTTCTCATGCTCCCTCCAAAGAGAAGGTGAGCTGCTCTGCAGGTCGCTGAAGACAGATCCTTCACGTGCAGCCAATCGCAACCAGATGCCGCTCACACAGGAAGGCTGGGCTGGAGCAAGCAGCACGGTTGACAGCCCGAACGCAGGCTCTCCTGGGCTTCAGTCCTTCTCCTCAGCATTTAACGAGGTCCTGACAGCTCTGGGTATTTAATGAGATTCTGACAGCCCTCAAGGACCGGACAGGTTGGGGCAGAAAGTGCAGATCTCTGGCAGGGCAGGATAAACCATAGGTTTTGGGAGAGCCTGGGGATCCCTACCTGGGTGTCTATGCCAGGACCTGTCCCTGTCCCACTCTTGGGGGTCCCAGTGGGCAGTTGCACCCACCTGGAGACAGAGGCCTGGGGTGAGCAGGCTCCATTGACCTGGAGTGTGTCCGGTTTCTCCAGTGTGGTGATGGATGTGACCTTCCAGTACAGCCCCAGAGAGTGAGGGAAGAGGTGCCACCTGCCCCCACCCTGAGGTGGGCAGCGGGGGACCCTCTGGGCAGCACTGGAAGCTCTGGGAATCACTAGCTCCCAGTGCCAGGCTGCTGCCCCAGGAGAGCGGGGCTCTGGGAATGTCAGCTCCTTAATTAATCCTGAGCCTTGTTGCCTGCCTGGGGTGCGAACCCCCAGACACATTTTGTGTCCGGCCCAAAGGGAGAGTGAGAAAAGTTAATTGAACTATGTTCTTCCAATTCACACAGAAGCTCTCCTGTTTTTCTGTGCCAAGTAGTCTGAGAGTTTCCCGGAGCCTAATCCCCGGTGAGAGACAGACTGTCTAGCGGCTCCGTGAATGCAGCAAATCCCGGCCGGGTGAATCTGCCTTCTGGTGCCACGCGGAGATTCTTTAATTAAAGCAAATGTTGCTATGGTGGGGCATAGAAAGCTCTTGACAGATGCAAGCTGGGGAACAACAGACAACGCACAATCTCATTAGCACCTGCGGATCCATCTGGTTATTGGATTGGGATGCTTTGAATTTTTATTGCAAGGCCTCCTTAGGTTCTCACCCCTCTCGCGGTGCGAGGCGCAGGTTTGTGGCAGGGCGCAGGCGTCCCCGCTCTGGTCAGCACCGGCATGTCTGCCAGCAGGATGAGACCCTTCCGAGGGTATTACAGAGAAACAATGGCTCCTGCTCTGACCTTGGTGAAGGAGACAGGTTCTGGCATGGATGAGGTACGTCTGTTAACACAGGACCTGTCCAGCAGCACATGGCCCATCTGCTGGAGCACTGCTGGGGAGGCCTCTGGGTCCGTTTCTCACCCACGTCTCAGGCAGCCACCACAGTCAGAACGGTCTGCTTTTCCCAGTGACTGTTCTGTTTGCCTTTGCTCAGCCAGCTTTATTTGTAAACTGAATGGGAATCACAGTGATCCAAGTTCAAAGCTGAGCGTCGATGCTGGGAGCTGGGAACCCCTGGTGCTCCGACCGCAGGCGCTGGTGGCCCGCGATGAGCGAAGCTTCTCCGTTCTCCGAGAGCAGAGACTCGTGCAGCACCCTCTGCCCTGCCCTGGCACCTCCTCCCGTTCCCAGTCTGCCCGTGCCGGTGCAGTTCGCAGCCAGGATGTGTGCGATGCCGGCGCTGAGGCAGCTCTCGGGCCCCGAGGAGCCATGCGGCACTTGCTGGTGCCGCTGCTGTGCTTCCAATTAGCTCACATCTGTTGGAGCTCTCCTCCCCTCCAGCCCCCACCTCCAGAGCCTGCAAGTGATTTTATGCAGTAATAACAGAAATCACGAAACCTGAAATGAATCTAAACAAAAGGAATCATTCAAATTACCCTTAACCCTTTGAAGACCAGGCCCTGTCCGTAACAAAGAGGCTCGGTTTTGCTGTACTCCGCTGACACAGACCCAGCATCTTGTCCAAATGAGTCGTGACCTGCAGGAGAACCCAAGCTGCAGGCCTGACTCAGGCTCCTGAGCACAATGGGTTGTTTATGCCGGGAGTATCTGACACAGATGTGTGGTGCAGCACCCCACGGTTCGCAGGGCATCCCACCTCTTCACTCTGCGTGCAGAGAACCTGGCCTCTGCTTTGCTGGGCAAGCTGGAGCTCTCATGGTGACACCTGACTTCAGTTTCTAGAGTGTCTCTGCGGGAGGGAGTAGAGATGTTTGCACTGGGACAGCTGCCGGGGTGTCCCATTTTCCCCCTCCACCATGCGATGCAGTGTGATGTAATGTAAGGTTTAATTTCCCCTTGGCTTACCCGAGCTGCTCGGCTGAACCGCTCCAGTGCATTGGGCCGGGGGGACTCTCCTGCACGTCTCTCATGGCTCAGCTCCCTCTGCCCGCAGGGGTCCCTCTGGATGGGCAGGTGGAGCACTGCTAACGTGGTCCAGAACCACATGGAAACCACGAACCACATGGAAACCACGGCCCAGGATGCGCTGAGTCACCAGCAGAGCTCACAGGGAGCTGGCAGTGCCCGGAGTGCTGGTGACCTGCTGCCCTGAGACTGTGGTTCCCCGTCCCACAGCACGTGTCTCCATCCCAGGGGGCTGTGGCCATGCCGATGTCCCAGGGAATCGCTGCAGGCTCGCTGGGAAATGAGCAGGTCCTTCGCTGAGGGCTGAGCTGTGGTCTCCCACGGAAGCAGCACTGTCTGAGGAGCAGTGGTCTCCTTCTTCTGGAGTTCTGCTCTAGCTGCCAGAAGCTCTGCAGACCCACCAAGCACCATCTCTCAGCCTCTCCACTGCCCCTCTCTGGTCTGTGCAGTTGAGATCTCCCACCAGATTCACCTTCCCACGCAAAAACCGATAGATGTCAGTCCCCTGAATGACTCCAGCTGATAACCAACGTGCTCTGCAGCCACTGGGTTTGTCATGGCTTGTGGCCAGGCTCATCCTGGGATGGCTGGGTGGTTTTGACAGCAGATTGCTTGGCTGGCAGAGGGTGGGCAAGGACGCACTGCAACAAAGCGGGCAGAGCCTGGTGACCCTGATCTCAGCCCATGAATGGAGCTGTGCTGCACCATGGCCACTCTGGGATTCCTGGCCTGGAAGGCTTCAGATGTCCACAGTGTTTTTATTACTGTGCTCCAGAATTCTCAAAGGCCCAAATAAATAAATAATAAAGTGCCTTCCCCCCCCACCCCGAAACCCACCAGCTTCTTTCAACATGGCCCAATTCTGAGGCATTTCTGTGGGCTGTTGCAAATGACCCCCAAGCAGGAGGTTAATGCTGGTGGTTGTGGTTAGCAGTCACCCACGAGCTGGAGGCTTCTGACACTGCTAATAAGGCACATGTGTGTGGATGGAGAATGCAGCATGTGGCAGCACCAGCGTTTCCTGTGTTCGGGGTTGTCTGCAGCTCTGGCATGACGAGCCACCAAGGCTCAGGTTTCCCTGACCTGATGGGGCAGGGTCCCAGCACATGGCAGTTGGCTGGCAGCAGGATGGCACTGCCATCCCAACCTTCTTCTCTGCCCCCTGCAAGGAGCTGGGCAATGAACACCAGTTCCAGCGTGGAGGAGGCCCGTACAGCCATGAGCATCAGCAAGGGAATCACGTGGGTGGGACATGCTTTCCTCCCCCTGCCCCACCAGTTGTTCAGTGCATGTCCTCCCCTTTCCCACTGATTGCCAACAACCAAGGGTCAGGTGGCTCAGATGTTGTCTGAAGATCCATCTACTTCGAAGGCTGTTTGTGATTTAACACTGGTTATTTACGTTACAGAGACCTGTGTTCAGGAACCTGTCTTGTACGACCACAAGCATCTCTTGAGCCTGCCCACACAGCCAACATCTCTGTAGGCTTTCTGTTCCAGCAGCAGAGAGCTGCCCTGCGCACAGCAACTCAGCCTCTTCTGTTTTCCCTCTCCCCGCATTTCCAGGCTCCCAAATTCCCAAATAACCTCAACCCCAGCGTGAGCAGCTGACTGGAGACACAACTGCAGAGCAGAGAATAAAGCACTGATGCATCAGTGTCGGTACGGTGACCACAACTAACCATTACTGATCCTTCTGTAGCCCTCATGTGAATATGGATCCCACCTGGCTCATTTAAGGGGGAAAACACAGAGCATTACAGATGGTGCATTCAATAAATTGACATCCACCTCTCCAGAGAGACGTCAGAAGAAGAAAAGGTGGAGAAGGCTCCTGAGCAGGATGAAGGGCAGGAAGAAGGCGAGTTTCCCATGTCACAGAGGAAGGTGGCAGCTTGCTGTGCATAGATCTGTGTGTTTGTGAAGCCCATTCTTATCTCTGTCAATCGGACAAATTATTCCAAATCCAGAATTGTTAGGAATTTGCCTTACAAGCAGTGCACTATTTTGACAAGTTGCACTTGTAAAGAAATTCCATTTTGACAGCAGCAAAATCACGTTTTGCTCTCACACTGCAACAGCTATTTTTGCAGAGGGCGACCTGCACTCCTCTGACGCTGCAGTCACAGTAAACGTGTTTTTCACTTTCTTGCCATGCTTAAAAATAGCATTAAGTTTTTGCTGATCACATGATTTAAAAAAAAAAAAAAAAGCTAATTGAATGATGCAGGGAGTAAAAACATGTGGCACAGTAAAAACAAATTAGGTTCGCATATGTTTTGTGTAACCCTCAAGACTTGTCTGTATTAGATATCAGTAATGAAAAGAATATTAAACTCTAACAGCACAAATACCATACGCTTAGGAATTCAAAGAGGAACAATGCATTTGCGTTGGATGCTCCTGAATGGAAAATACCCACAAATAAGCACTTTTTTCCTTAGCTGGGGAAAAAAAAAATATATCATTGCTCTACTTTTTAGCAACCTTTTAGTAAGTTCTTGGGCCCTGCTGCAGGGTCACTGGAAACTGACTGTGCGTGCACCCCATGCAGCGGCTGCTGGCCCAGGGGCACGCGGCCAGCACACAGGCATTGGGCATGGCCACGAGGAAACGGACCTTGCCTTGGTTTTGTGCTGCATACTGGGGAGGCATGGGGGGCGGTGGGGAGGCATGTCCCATCCTACCCCATCCCACCCCATCCCATCCCATCCATCGCCAGGCCCCTGGGTGCAGCCCCGGGTGTGAGTGTGTGTTTATCCCTCCTGTTTACGAGCTGCGAGTGGGGATCCTCGGCGTGACTCACCGCCTGCAGCCACCAGTCAACCACAACTGTAACTTTCCAGTTTGCCTCGGAAAAAGGAGGGAGGGCGGTGTGAAGAGGGAGGAAGAGCTGGAAAACGTTAGGAAAAGGCAGCAAAGGCTCTAAAGAGACCAGAGGCAGCTGAGAAAAACAACAAACAGTCTTAGAAGGATATTAACATTTTAACGAGAATTCCTTTAATTTAATCACAATAAGATTCAGCAAGAGGAAGAAGAAACAGAAGGCTTCATCCGAGCCCTTAATGAAAAAATCTTCATGCTACAGGCCAGTGCTCCTGCGATTAATTCCCCCAGTGGAGCGTTTCCATGTGCACCTCTGGAGTCAGAGCTTTCACACACTGGCTTTCGCAGAGCAACCAAAGGAACAGCAGAGATTTACTCACTTTAATCTTCTGCATCTTCTTCTGATGTCTGCGGCATCCCAGACGTTGCTACAGCCGCTCTCTAGGGCATCCCGAGTGGAAAGATGTGGGGTGGCAGGAGCTTCTGCCCCATGGCCCTCTGCAAAAACACCCTGCAGGTCACTGGGCATGGGGCTGCGAGTGGCAGGGCTGCCTCAAGGGGCTGGGGCCCCCAGAAACGGGGTGCTGACAAGGCACCAGCCAGAGCTATCTGGGAAATCCCGCTGTGGGCAGGAGCCAGTGGGAGTGCATCCGGGTCAGCCCATGGTCAGGTGCCCGTACCGGTGGGAGCAGGATCCGCAGAAGCTCTGCCAGCTCCATTTGCAGGGGGACTTGGAGTGAGATGTCCCCACCAGTCAGGGTGACCCTGCCCAGGGCAGAGTGTCACGTCTGAGCCAAGGAAGCTGCTTGGTAGGTGCTTCCCTCGCCCTGCTCCAGCAAATAAAATAAACTCATTTGGGTTTTACGTGGAAGCAACGTTTTACTGCCTCTGAGATCAGCCATGGTGCAAGGGAGCCGAAGTCAGACAATACAAATGACACGTCCTAAACGGCATTTTTAAAAGCTCAAGGCAAGCTTGTAAAGATTTTATTTGTGTACGAGGCTGTAATGAATAAAGGAATTGGCATTGCCGCCTCCACCACCCTCCAAGAGCCCTGTCTGCTTTCCCAAAGTAAACGCACCAGGGAGCAGCGGCCGTGACGCCAGGCTCGCAGCGGCCAGGCAGCCGTGGCGTGGGGCTCAGTGCCCTTGGTGTCCAGGCAGATGTGGCGTGGGGCTTGGTTTCTCAGCGTCCAGGCAGCCGTGGCGTGGGGCTCGGTGTTCTCAGTGGCCAGGCAGCCTTAGCACGGGGCTCGGTGCACGGCCGCGCTCAAGGTGTGGACTGACACAGCTCCGAGAGGATCTCATGCCCTGTGGGCTCAGGGGGCAGAGCTGGGGACATGTCTCTCCATCACCCTGCACACCCCAGCTCCACTCATGGCCTCAGCGCTGCCGAAGGGCAAAGCTGCTGCTGGTGACAAGGTGCCCTGTTTTCAGGCTTGCTGCTTTGGGATGTATTTTAACAAAAACGTTAAATGTGTTTCACCGTTTTCCTCGGGAAAAAAGCGGAGATGGTGAGCACCCAGGGAGAGCTGTCCTGAAGCCCTTGGCCAAGACGCTGCCAGCAAGGGCAGTTGTGTGGTGCCCTGCTCCAAGCCAGGCTGCCAGAGCCGTGCCCGCACCCCAGTTCCCCAGGTGGCTCCTGCCCCCACCCCCCCAGCCTCCCCAGCACAAAATCCACCGCTGCCCTTTCCCAGACGCCCTTCCCAGGCTGTGCAGGGTGATTTCACCACGCTAATCCCGGGCAACTGCTGAACCATTGTCTGCCCAGCGCTGAGCTAGGATATTATGGCTGGAAAAACTTCCTTCCGAATTGCAAGCTGTGTGAACAGAACTTGTTTAAAATAGCTGCTTTAACAAACAAACAGGGCCAGCTCCATTTCCATCAGCATCTCCCCTCCTCAAACATCAACATTTACATTTCGGTAACAGGAGATCTCCTCTAGAGCAGCCACAGCCATGACCACGCCGATCGCAGGGGCTCTTGCCTGCTCTGCTGGCAAAGGGCAGGAGAGAGGAAGCTGCAGAACAGCCAATTTGTGCAGCAACAGAATTCCAGGCATCCCAGCGCAGCCCCACTGACCCCCGCTCCCTGGACCTCGGCTGCTCAGCGTGGCCAAGCAGCAGGGGCACTACAGGCACCACAGGAAGGGGCTGGCGTTACTGGGTGCATCCCCCAGGATGGGAAGGAGTATTGCTGTCAGAAATCCCGTGAACCACAAAGCGTCCCGAGGATGGACTTTGAAGCCCACATTGTTTTCATCTGGATGTTATTATTTAAAAAGTCACTTGCATGTTTTCTGGTAAAACAGTTTGCTGAAATGTTTCCTCTTCTCCTCCAGCTCAGAGCAGAACCCGAGGGGAGGGCACGCGGGGCGTGACTGCACACGGGGGCCGGGGGCACGGAGGGCTGGAGGCACATTCGGCTCAGCAAACATCACTGCAAGTAACGGGGGCAGAGGTGGGAGAGGGCCAGCAGCCGCCCAAGCATCCTGGGCACCCACGCGCTGTCGGGGCTGGGTGACCCCTCGGTGCCTGACCTTCCAGCTCCCAGAGCTGGGGCTGGAGCTCGCAAAGGGCAGGGCCTCTCTGGGACACGCTGCCAGCACGGTGCAGCCTTGCCGCAGGCGCTGCTGAGGCAGAGGACAGAAGTTGTGCAAAGGAGAAGCCCAAGCAGCTGGCTCAGCCCGCAGCTGCTCCCACTGCTCAGAGTGCCACTGGGGATTTGCCACCTTCCTGTCTCTGTTCACGGTGGCTGCTGTGGATGAAAGCATCACCAGGGAGCTCATGTCAAAATCCGGGGCAGCCAGGTCCCTTCAGCAGCCAGCTTATGGGGTCTCTGGGTCCAGCCAGCCCACACGAGGAACATACTCTGGAGGTGCCTCAGTGCTGCAGAGAAAGCACGTTGTATCTTGAGGCATCTGATAAAGCTGAACAGATGGCCTTGTCCGAAAAAGAAACATGGCCTTGTGATGGGCAGGAACCCAGGGGTGCTGCTGCTGCCTCTCCAAGCCAGCTCTTGAGAAGAAAGGGTGCCCAGTGCTTTGGAAACCACTTTCACCAACTGGTAAACCCAGAGGATCCCTGCTTAGCTGGAAACTACCTCTCCAACAGAGCAAATTAATTATGTACCAAAGACAGCACAAGAAGCAGCCAGGAGGCCAGCTGGAAGCAGTGCTGAGTCCTCTCTCACCAAGGGCCAAGTTCCACTTCAGATGACATCAGTGGTCTCTTTGAGATGCCAATGCAATCAAGGTCTGTCCCGGGTGCAGACAGCTGCCTTCTTGGAGAGGAGAAAATCCAGGCCTCGGGATGGTGGTCCCAGCGCAACCAGTCCCCTCCGCATTTGTGTGGGGATCTGGAGCACAGCGCCTGGTGCTGCTGGTCAGGGAGGCTCTGCCCTTGGCACACTTCTGGTGTCCCCGAGATGCTCACCAAGACAGTGGTGCAGCCTCCACTCCTCCATTGCCCGGAGAGCCCCGGTGAGGAGGAGCTGGTTTGGTACAGGGTGTCCTGTCTGGATGTGGCAGCCCCGAGGGGCTGGGGAAGGTGGTGGGGACAGGCGAGCGTGGAGAGTCCTTTCCCCCTTGGGAGAAGGAGAGCGTGGCTGTGTGAGATGCTTTCAGGCCTTTGGACTGTGGACAGGGACTGTCCCCAGGGCATCTACTCCACTCAGAATGAGGACAGGACAAAAACCTCTCTGAGGGAGACCATTTATTACAGTAACAGCTTTTTCTGCCAGTGCCAGTGCTTTGCCAGGTGATGCTCCATGTTGCAGCCCTGTGTGACATGCAGCAGCCCAGGATGGACACGTGTAGATCCCTGGGATGGATGTGTACAGCTCGCTCCTTCCCACACTGAAGTGGGCAGCACCATCCCTGCAGACCTCATGAAAAAGGTGTGAAGTGGTGCAGGAGCAAAGGGAGGAGACCCAGTGCCAGCCCCAGGGGGCATCGCAGTCTTCCTTGCCACAGTTGTGTGTCAGGGATGACCCCCGCTCAGCCTTGGCACTTAGTTCCCCTCGCCCCTCTCTGCTTCAGCACCAACCCTTCAAGCCCTGCCCTGCTGCCATGCAGGATGGGGTCGTCCCTCCTAGGAGTGAGCAGGGCAGCACAGGTATGGACGCAGGTCCAGCATGGTTTTCTGAGCCTGTCCCCGTGCCGCTGCTGCACGCGGGCAGAGCCAGGCAGGCCGGAGGAGGCCTGGCACCATGCGCTGCCTGCCCTGTGAACACCGCTCAGGTTACACTTGACACAGCGAAGCGGCAGCGAAATGGATTTAATTTATTGACTTTTTAAATGTAATGATGGAAAACAAAACATGTTGCAAAAGTTGTTTGTTTCGTACCAGCTCTGCACAGACCCACTGAGGAAGGAGTGGCTTCTGGCAGCTCCTGCTCTTCAGAGACCGTCCATTACTGAGCTGCCGTGCCGTGCCAAGGAGCAGACGGCTGTTGGAGACACCCTCCCTCCCCAGGGGCTGCGCTGGGCACGGCCGAGCCTCAGAGCTGGTCGGCTCCCTGGCAAGGGTGCCTGTGCCTGCGGGGGCTCCCGGGGCTGGCCGGACTGCAGACCTGCTGCTGCGCTGGGGCGGAGGTGCCGCAGAGAGGACCTGGGCTTCAGCAAGCCATGAAGGTGCAGGGGCTGTAAGTGAAGGGCGTGATCCTGCACACCCTCTCTTGGGAGAAGGGGCACCCACCAATGCATCCTGCGCCACCCGAGGTGGGACGGGGTGTGTGGGTGAGTGGGGAGCACTGGTGGAGCCCACCCGCTCCTCTGGAGAGGGGCTCCAAAGTGACGTGGGGGCTGGGTTGCCCAGGAGGCACAGTGGCTGGTGTGTCCCAGAAGCCAGGCCCCAAGATGCCCCCAGGGTGCCAGCCCTCTCCTTGGTACAAACTTTCCCGCAACGCCATCAGCCCTCAAAATTTACAGCAGACCACCGGGCCTGGGCATTGTCAAGCACCTAATTGAAACCATTATAAAGGCAACACGGCACCACGGCCTGGGAGCCGGATGCTGATGGCCACCCGGGTGCCCTGTGTCAGCGGGGTCCTGGCACGGTGCAGACGGTGTGCGGTGGTGATGCGGGGCCATGGTTCCGTTCACTGGGCACTGCCCAGCCCCGGGTCCATCCCGGTCAGGCGTCTGTGGGCAGGGAAGAGGCCCCGGGGAAGCCTCCTGCAGACGAGCTGCCTCCCGCACGGGAGGGGTGCTCTTTCCCAGAACTTCGGTTAGGAGGTACTCATGAGTTAATTAATCCTGGAGTTTTTAAGCAGAGACATATTTATGAGCCTTGTAAGAGGCTGAGGCCCGGAGAGACATTTCTTTATTCTTCCTCCAGCTCAGCTGAAGGAAACCATAAGGGGAAAGAGCGACTGAGCCACGAAAGCATGGAAGATGGATTTCAGGCTGGTGATGGGGAAACAACTTGCCTGGGTGGGAACGGTGGGAATGGTGGCCAAGTGACAGCTCCCTTCCCTCTCCTTTGTCTTCTTGTCCTTTGTCTGCAGTGTGCTTGCTAGAGCCTGGCTGCTGTCTGCCAGCGTATCTCCAGCGTTTGAAGTGCATATGTGAAGCACACATGTGGCTTGAGTGCCCCCGGCTCCTTTGTGATGGAGGGGGCAGCTGTTATGGTCCCATTGCCCCCTTGCCAGCAGGATGGGCAGTCCCGGGCTGTGCTTTGGGGTGAGGGTTCAGTCCCATGAGCTCCTGGCACCCTGTAGCTGGAGCCACCAGCAAGAAGGCACAGCCAGCAAGGAGGCAGAAAGGGCTGCGCTGCTGCACCTCGCTCGCCACAACCCTCCTCCCACTGCTCCATCCTCTGCCTTGCCTGGCCGGGATGCCTTGGTAGGGGCAGGGTCACCTCTGGGTTCTTTCTCCCCACATTGCTGCAGGGCATCCTCTGCAGCTCCTGCTCAAACACACACACACACACACTTGGCAGCTCTCCAGACTGCACTGTTAAGTGGACCTGTGGTTGAGGAAGGTGCTAAACCAGCTTCTCATTCCCTGTGACTCTCAGGAGTACTCTCCTGGCCCCAGTGAGTGCACTGTGGTCCCAACAGCCTGGCTTCCCTGGCTGAGTGGATCTGACGGGCTTTTCTCTTATGGGATCTGGGACACCACTGTGAGTGGGTGGAAATTGCCTGTTGGTCCCTGCAGCCAGGGGAGCAGAGCAGAGGAGTGCAGCAATGCTGATTACGTCAGCCAAGATGCCCATGGAAAACCAAGAGTAGAAGAAACATCCACTGGGCTTTCACTGGACTTCTCTGGTGAATCACAAGCAGCTGAGAAAGTACATGATGGGGACAACCAGATGCCTTCCTGGTCAGGGAACTTTTTTCCAGGCTAAGAGCTTGGGACTGTGGCTATTTTGTTTTATCCCTTTTCTCAGAGTGAGCTGCTTATGACATTCCCAGTCTCTCTGCAATCACCAGTTTATCTATCCACCTCAAATGATGCTTCCTCAGCTTTACTGAGCATCTTGGCCAATAGCGGCAGAGAAATGTGGCCACCACATGTTGGCAGCAATTGAATCCTGGGCACATTTTTTCTTTGCACAGCCTTTAAGCTGTGGGAACCATTTCAAAGGAAACCATTCCCCCTATAACATGCTTGTGATCTGAAGATGTCTATTTAGATGGCAGCCCGGCATTAATTTAGCAATTCACTACAGAGTTTGGCGTGATGTTTAAAGCACTAAAATAAATTGTGGTGAAGTCGTTTCCCTCAAACCAGATTGTGTGGTTTACATTATTTGTCAACCTTAAGTACAACTGGCATGTTTGTATCACTCATGCAAAGCCCCATTGTGCCTCTCTAGAAGGGGGAAGAATCCGCACAGAAACACATCCAAGTTCCTGCCCCGGCAGTCTCATGTCCCTGGGAGATCTGCCCTGGAGGCACGCAGCCCAACTGGCTGGAAGAGAGCCTGGGCTTTCCTCAGGATGATGGGTGTTAAGTGCAGGCTCATATAGGTTATATTACAAAGGGCCATTTTAATCAGAAACAGATTTGTACTTTCTGCCTGCAGTGCCTGAAATGCACTGGGCGGCAATGACTGAGACACGCACACGCGATCACACGCATGCACACTGCCCTGAGCACGGGGCTGCACGGCCAGCCCGCGCGCTGCTTGTCCACTGGGGATGGTGCCCGCGCTGGGTGACAGGCTGCCCTGCGCTCGGTGGCCTCTTGCCCTGCCCCGCGTGCCCCGGGGGTGGCCGTGGCCAGGAGCTGCAGAGAGGGAAGGGGCAGGTGAGGGGGAGGCCACCCCAAGCCCCTCAGGAGCCAGACAGGTGCTTTGGGGCTGCCTTCTGGCAGCTCCTCGCTCTCCGGAGTGGCCGGTTTGCTGTCTCAGCCATGCAGGCAGCCAGAGGGAGCCGGGATGGGGTGAAGGCTGCTGGTATCACACACGGGACATCTGGGGAGGTGTGTGGCTCTGGCCAGGCTGAGATGCTGGAGCACCAGGCACCACAGCAGGGTCCCTTCATGCCCCCAGCCATGCCCAGAGCGTCACAGTGGCACCAGACCTGTCTGTGCCTGCTGCCTGCGGCTGCCGGTGTGCCACGAAGACATGTGTGGGGTCAGGCGGGGACAGCACGTCGGCACTTTCACCCGTGCCTCCGGGAGCAGGTTCAGGGGTGTGCTGTGGTGCTACGCCTGCCTCTGTGTGAGCAGGGGGATCCCGCCTGTGATCTCAGCGCATTATCCCTTCCTTCCCTCAGTCCCTGCAGCCAGAGAAATCCCCGGATGGCTGTCACGGCTCTCGGCACACAAGCTGGCTGGCAGCACTGCTTCATTCCTCCACCTCCTAGCGACGTGCTAATGCAAGAAGGGCTGTCCTGCGGGAAGCCGCCAAGTTTTGCACTGACACAATTGCACCCGCAGATCTCCTCCAGCCCCTGGCAGATGTTACAGGCTCTCAGAAGGGTGCTCCCCACCCTGCTGAGCTGTCCCAGGGGTGCTGGGACCACAGGGCATGTCTGCTCTGCAGGGAAGGGGCAACCTCCCCACCTTCTGCTCAGATGGTCTCAGCACATGCCCTGGGATCAGTGTCTGGTGACCGAGGGTCCTGTCTCCCTCTGCCTGTCCCCCCTGTGCCACCTGTCCATGCAGGTCTCTGGACCTGGTTCAGAGCTTGCTCCCCGCTGCACTCCCCGGGGCAGTTCAGCAGGCATGTGCCCTCCACGCTGTCCTCCCGCAGTTCACCGCACCATGCACTCAGAGAGCAGGAGCTCATAAGCTGCATTTCTTCTGCAGCATCTCTGAATTGTAAGAGACATCCAATTTTCTGGAAATTGAATTCAGACAATAGAAAATGCTGCTGCTCCCAAGAGCTGTCCATGTTCGCTCTGGCTGTGTACGTGTTTGTGCTTTCATTGGATGATGGCAGAAACTCCCTTGATTGTATGAAAATTCAAAGGGATGGAGCAGAAGCAGAGCCAGGCTGCACAGACATCTGGCAGCACTGTCTACAGCCTCGGAGGCAGACACCCATCCCCTCTCACACCCCGCAGCCCTGGCAGCCACACAGCCAGCACCCAGGTAGCCTGTGCAGTGTTTGTCCTCGGCAACAGATGAGACATTGCCCAGTACAAACACATCGTACTAAGGGCAGCACAAAAGCTCCCAGCCATGGCATTAAATAATTGTCACATTTTTCTTCTGTAAGGATTAACGTTCCTGCTAACCTTGCAAACCTTCATTGAACTATTGTCACCCCCCGAAATGCAGCACAATCGCCAAGGGATTAGGGTGTCTGCGGAGCAGCCTGTCCTCGCTATTGTGCACTCCCGGCGGGGTGAGGAAATCCTGCGACATCAGCCGATAAGTCCCTGTGGCGGGGATGCCAAATTCACTGCAGGGCCAGGCACAAGGCAGCCCTGCGGGAGACGGGGGCTGAACGCCTGTGGTGGCACCTGGGACCCATCCCTGCAGCAGCGGGAGGCTGGGACCGCGGCCCGGCCGGCAGCACCCATGCTCAGTGCTATCCTCCCAGCACGGGCAACCACTGCCGTGGGCACCAGGGAGCCAGACAGGCCCCCAGCCCTGTCCCCTTCTGGCAGCAGGTCTCCCTGCTGTTGCGTCTGGGGAGGTTTAGATTAGATATTAGGAGGAAATTCTTCACTGAGAGGGTGGTCAGGCTCTGGAACAGGCTGCCCAGGGAGGTGGTGGAGTCACCATCCCTGGAGGTGTTTAAAGAACGATTAGATGTGGAGATGAGGATATGGTGTAGTGGGTAGAGAAATGCTAGGACAAAGGTTGGACTTGATGACCCTGGAGGTCTTTTCCAACCATAATGATTCTGATTCCCCACATGGCTCTGCCAGCAACTGGCCGCTGCCTGCGCTGGGGTCCTGGGCCTGGGAAGCCAGGCAAGCATGTTCATAAATCTGAATGCTGAGGAAATCCCATAAAAATTTAACAGGAAGTACAGAGTCATAAAGGGAAGCTCTTGGCATTTCTTGCAGACTGTTGGCCGTGCCCGCTGCGTGCACTGCGCTCAGGCACCTGGCAGCCACAGCAGGACCTTGGCTGGGACAGCCTGGATTAGCAGCTGGTTCCCACGGCCCTCCCTTTGGAGCAGGAGAGGAGATGGCAGCAACACAGACTGGTGCTCTTGGGAGCACAACTCCAGTGTCTGCAGTGCTCAGCCTCATGGACATACAGCACAGGCAGAAGCCGCGCTGCAAGGATGCAAGAGCGAAAAGGAATGCTGAAGCAAACACAAGATTTATGCACATAGGTCCCAGGAGGGTCTTACAGTGCTTATAAATGACAATACATATTGTCATCCCAACCCCTGTGTTCAGTAGCAAAGGAAAAGAAGTGGGAAGTGTCTCCAGCTCTGGACCCTTTTCACAGCAACAGAGAATGGAAAACAACCTCGTCTTCGTGTCCCCAGCATCTGGGTCCTGCATCAGCATCCCCAGTCCTGTGGCACCTTCCCAAGAGAAAGAACCATCCCCTCCAGAAAGTAATGGGGACGATGGAGAGAAAATCCAGAGTGCGAAGCACAGGGAATGGAGCTCAGCATCCTTCTGATGCACCCAGTTTTGTCTGCTCAACAAGCAAACACCAAGCGCCTGCTCCAGTCCTCTGCTCAGCACAGATAAAGACTCTTCCATCAAGGACTGATGAAGTGGATGGGCGTTAGTTTTTTGGGTGTTAATTTCTGTCAAAGGGCTTGAGCAGGCTCTTGGAGAGGCAGCTGCGTTGGAGCTCCTCTCTTGCAGACCTGCATGAAGAGGATCTGCAACAGCAAAAGCAGCATCTGGACCCCGCAGCCCAGCAGGATCCATACTCGCCAGCTCTTTGGCAGGGCACTCGGCATGTGGAAGCCAGCACTTGCTCATTGTTACTGCTGTGCAGTGGGATTTCATGGCAGTTTTTCATCAGCTTTGCACGTGTTAGATCACACAAATGCGGACTGAGCCTCCGCACAAGTGACAGCAGCCTGGCTGCCCAGGGTCTGTTGGGGTTTTGGAGGAGAGATGTCCTTTCTCTTCCAGAAACTCACTCTATTCCCTGTGCAGAATTGGGCTTCTCTTTTCTGTGTCATTGGCTTCTCCCTCTGTCTTGGGGGCGTGCAGGGGGCCCTGGACACCTCTGCCAGAGGTGATAAGTGGGCTTTGCATTTTAATCCATTGCGCTTCATGTGGAGAAGCTGTGAGAAATGAGTCCTGCAGTCAAGCTGGCTCTTCTCAGACTCATCTCATGAGGCGGAAATGAGCCCTCGTGGGCAGAGAAGGACTGGCTGAGGGCACTCAGAGCCTCTGAGCACTGGATGCACCCTGAGGCCGCTGCTGGACATCTTCCCACTGAACCTTTCTCAGACCATCCCTCATTTTCTGCCAGGGTGCCCATCTTCAAAAGCAGGTGGGGACTCTGGTTACCAGGGTCCATCCTGAGACATCTGGAAGGAGGCTGATTTTTTAAAAGACAGCAGTAGATGGGTTCAGTGCCTGTCAAAACTTGGGCCCTTCCTACGTTGTCCTGAAGTTTCTAAGTGGGTTTTGAAAAGACAAACAACTGCAAAAATCTCTGTCTCCTAAAGACAGGAGGTGGTGATGACCTTGCTTTGCTGGTCTGGCTCCTGCGTGGGGCAGAGCGCAGCCCAGCACAGCCCAGCGCTGGCCAAGCCAGCACAACTGCCACAGTGAAACCGGGAAAGTTTCACTGGATTCGTTTTCCACCAGAGAAGGTCGTGAGGTCCAGGATGGGTGTTCCACCCTGGGAGGAGAATTGGCCACCGGAGTGGCAGGCCAAGCTGCCGGCAGGCCAGGGCGGGCGGGAGTGCCTGCTCTGCCCAGCTCAGCGTGACCAATGGCTATTGGCTATTCCGGAGATGGTTTCCATGAAGACTTTTTCCTTTTTTTTTTTTAGTAAAAATGTTGAACAATTCTGGATTCATCCCCATGTGGAGCGGGAAAAATTTTGAAATCTTGAACATTTTTGAGGGCTTAAAAACAATTTCCCACCCAGTTATAGCCACCAGTCTCATCCGGATGTGTTTGAAACCACTCCAGCAGGAGCTGAGCAGAGCTGGTCTCAGCTGGATACCGCTCTCGACGAGAAATGTCGTGGTCAGGGGTCATGTTTCTTCAGAAAAAAAAGTATCTTCAATAGCTCAGGAAGTTATTAGTGTCTGCTAACAATAAGAGCTTTGGATTGATTCAATAGATGCTCGTTTTAATTGTAAAATGCCAGTAATGAGAAATGTGCCATCCAATGACTCATTTTTCCCTTGTAAAAATTATTGGACATTTTTATTAGTTTTACAAATGACAAGACCTCGTATTTCTGAGAACACTTTATACAAGCCTTGCACAAGCCCACTCTCATAAAAGCGTGTCTGTGGTGACATCCAGAGCCACAAGAAGGGGAGCAGTAGAAAGGCCCAAAGTGGTGAGGACAGCCCACAAGTGGAACTGGCAGGACCGAACCCCAAGAGGGTGGGAAGGGGTGGATACAGTGCCGGAGACATGAGCTTCGGCGCTCCTTCCCAGCAGTGCCTTTCTGGAGAGGCACGGGGCAGACAGGGGGATGGGTGCCAGCCGGCACCCGGAGGTCCACCCGCCGCAGTGCCCTGGCGTGGGGCAGCGGCTGCGGCGCTGAGCGGCTGCCCGGGAGGGCGATGCAGCGGGTGCAGGGAGGCCAGGAGCCAGCCCCGGCCGGGCAGAGCTGAGCCAAGGTAAGCGCCGTCCCCCGCCATGGCCCCTCGGCACCGGGCAGAGCGGAGACCTCCGCTCCCAACGGAGACGCCGCTTCGCGCCGTTAACCCCAGCGCCCGGCTTTATCCATCTTGGCGTTATCTCCGCCGGCAGACAGCCGGGGCCCGGGGTGCTCTGGGCTGACCCCGGAGCGCGCTGCCCTTGGCTTGAGAGGAATGAGATAAGGGGTTGAGCATGGGCAGGGGGTGGGGGGCAGGGGGCACCCTGGACCCATGGCTGGGCTGCGTGGCGGGCCGGGGCTGGTGGGGAGTGCTGGCAGGGTGTTCCTCCTTCTCCGGACAATAGAAGAGCTGCTTTGGCCAGACCATGCTCTGTTATAAAATCCAAGCAATTTCCCATGGAGAATTAATTTGCGCAAAGGGGAAAAAAAATCGTTTTAGAGAATTTCTCATTTCAGCATTTCATTTCTCCTCCCTTGTTGACATTATTTGTATTTTTGTTTGCATCTCCTCGTGACAAGTCGTCTATAATTCCGCACAGTGTACCATGAGCTGGCATGATATGACATAATGCAAGAGCTGAGATAGCCTGTTCCTTCTATTTTAGTTTGGACGATATTTTAAACTTTATGTTATCCAGGAAATTTCTGAAATATTTGTCTTCATTCCAAGCCAGAATGAAAACAATTTTTGAAATGTCGGAAGTTCCCGTGAAACTAGTAGCAAGTTTCCAGCTCCGCCGTCATGTGCGACAGGGAGGCCAGTGGGGAGGCCCTGGCCCCGCGCAGGAGGGTGGCAGCGGGCAGCAGATAGCGGGCAGCGGGCAGTGAGCAGCAGATAGTGGGCAGTGGGCAGCAGATAGTGGGCAGCAGATAGCAGACAGTAGGCAGTGGGCAGTGTACAGCAGATAGTGGGCAGCGGGCAGCAGGCAGCAGACAGTGGGCAGCGTGTCTCTCCCCATGCCCTGCCGCAGCCTGGCACACCTTTGCTTTCCAGCAGCACGACTGCAGTCCTGCATTTGGGATGATGTTTAACAGGAGGGATGGCTGAACAGGGAGAGTTCCTGGCACATCGCTATGCCCATGGGCAGCAGCAAACACAGGGACAGGAGCGGGATGGACCTGGCACATGGCACAGCCTCCCAGCATTGTCCAGGCAAGAGCTGGGTCAGGGAGCAGGACGTGCCATGGTGTCAGCTGAGGGCAATGGGGACAGGCAGGCACTGTTCCTGGTCGGTGCAGTTCTGGGCCTGTCTGCAGGCTCTCTGCAGGGGTGTCAGCCCACCCCAAACCCTTGGGGTTGATGGCTTGAAGAGAAGGCTGAGCCTGTGTGGGGCAGAGATGCAACTCCATCATCCTCCCCATGCTCCGGGGCAGGTGGCTTCCTCGTGCCAGGACGTGCCAGGAGGGACCTGTGGTTGCTTTGCAAACCCCTCTGGTTCGTGGGGCACCAGCCCATGGAGGGAGGGGCTCAGCGGGCAGCCGTGGGTCTGCAGGCAGGAGGGATCTGCTGCGAGCCACCAGCCCCAGTGCTGCTGCTGCTGTGGGACAGGCAGGACCACAGGAATCCGGGGTGCCCATATCTGTGTTTCTGGGTGGAAGGTGCTGTCAGGTTCTCAGAGCATTTGCCTTTGCCTCTGTGCTGAGACACTCAGTCCTCAGAGCTTTGTTTTGTGTACTCTGGGAACAGACAATTTGTAAAGACATGCTGCTGGGCTAATCCTCCATCAGCTCCTGGAGCAGAGACCAGCTGGGATCTGGCAGCTCTCTCCCTTCTCCCACTTCAGTCTGCTAAAACAGCGAGTGGCTCTGTAACCAGTAGCTTCCAGGGTTTGACTTATATGCAAAGCAGAGCAGCAGCTTTTGGCAGTCGGCAGCCAGGACTGCACAGGCACGTCGTCCCTCTGCGCCAGCACAGCGACCCGCCGGGCGGGCACGCTGGCAGTGCCAACAAGGTGTCGTGCACCGCGCCGAGTCCTGGGGGTGATGCCAGCCTTGGTGGTGAAATCATCTTGTCTCTGTCCTGGCTTCAGTGCTGTTGTTATGCCCTGGAGATGCTCTTAGGGAAGGGAGCTCTCTCCATGGCGCAGTTTGCTGTGGCTCCCATCCACGAGCTAATGCATCAGGGAAGCAATAAAATTAGGCTCTAAAAAAAGGTACCTTCCTCTTTGAATACAGGAAACCTCAAACACTGCACATACCATTAACAGCGAGCACAGTAGCACTGTAAGCCTTGAACCAAGTTAAAGATCACTTTGTGCTGGCTCTTCTGAGCCCCAGCGTGCCAGCACGGTGAGCAGCTGGCTCCACGGCCCTGCCAGGACAAGCACTGGGTAGAGCACCAGGAACAGGGAGACTTGTGCTGGCTGCCTCGCATGAGGAGGGTCTGGGAGAGTGGGGAGGACTGGGATATCTGAGGTGCTGAGATCTCACTGGGGCCAGCAGTCGGTGTGTTTTTAGGTGCTGACTGGCGCTGAACCCCGGATCTTTCCCATGGGTTAGCAGGCAGTGAACACGGGCTGGAATTGGTGTGCACTAATCCTGCAACAGCCAAGGAGGAAGGATGCACAGGGACATCCTCATCCCCCCAGCAGACAGTGGAGAATAAACACAGCCCCGAATGCTGTGGTTCCCTAGGCTGCTGCATGTAGCTTGGAGGAGACAGAACAGAAGGATGCTGCTCTTAACCACTGGCTGCCCAAATGGAACCAATGTCCCCACGAACTGGCTGGCTTGCTCCAGTCTGACCCTTGCTGCCCTGCACCCACTTGCTCCTGGTCCCAGCCAGTGCTGCTGTGGCTTGGTTTGGGGTCAGCCGTGACTGATGCCCTGGGAGGACAGCACAAGCGGTGCCACTGGAGAGTATGCAGGACACCTCGAATCATTCTGCACCCCTTTACTGAAGTCCTGCTCTGACAGAACAGCCTGGGCTGCGCTGCCTCTCCGGGGCTGTCCCTCCGTGTGCAACCTGGCAGGAGAAACCTGCTGGCAAAGCCCCGTGTGCTGTGCCCGTCGCTGCAGTGCAGCCATCTCAGGTTTGGAATTGAGGTTCTGGGGCCATGCTCATGACCCCAGGGTGCGACTGGCACAAGAACTGCCCCCTCCATCACCTTTTGGGCTGTATCTGGGACCCAGTTGTCCCTCTGCTCTGTGGGGGCACAGCCACACATCAGGGTGGGAAATACAGGGAACTGCAGGAGCTGGGCATCCATCGGGCTTGTCCCCAGAACACGGGATCATCCTGCAGCTCTCCACGGAAGGGTACCAGGGCCACTGGTCCACACGTAAAGGCCCTGTGGTTTTCAAGATAATTCATTCTGAAGCTGACTGGAGTCTGCCAGAGCCAGTCAGTTGCAGTTTCAGCTGGCCACTTGTTTCTGGTTTAACCCTGGGAAAGTAACGGCTACAAATGTTTACCTTATGAGGTAAACCATCAATATCCTTGAAACTTTGATTAAAAAAAATACTGGACTATAGCATCTTGAGGGTTTTTTTTTTTTCCTGATTCGTTTCACCATATGCCAGAAGCATGGCTTGAGTTAGGGCTTTGGCAGGGGCTTTTATCGTGATGGATATAGTGGAGGATAGAAAAGAAATTTGGTTATCAGAGGATGCCAGAACTCAACTTCCTAGCACATACATTTAATAATGCAAAAGTTCTCCTTTAAAGGTCTCCTTAAAACAAATCCTAGTCATCACAAAATCCATGGAGATAAATTAAATTATATTTTAATAGTGGAGAACTCATTCCCAGGCCAGGCGCAACAGTGAAAGTATGTTCTCTCTTAGACAAAAGTAGCCTCATCTCCCATCAAAATTCTGAATGTTACCATATGAAAAATTTAATTGAAAATGAAACCCCAAAGCTCCCAGGGCAGGGGCACTACGAAAGGCTGTCACGGCTGTGGTAGCTCTCTTGCCGACATTGCAGTCACTGGAGCATTATTATCCTTCCATCCTGTAAGTGAAAAGGCATCCCCAAGAAACAGCATCTAATACACATTTTCTGGAGCTGCATCTGGAACCATCTGTCCACAGGCAGTTTTGTCCAGTATAACCTAAGCTCCTCCCGAGGGACCAGAGATGCAAAGCAAGGAGCAGCCGTGTGCTTCCCACACACGAGCCGTGCACTTCAGAGCCCCACGCCGGGACGCGGCAGCACTGGCTCTGCTGCCCAGCCGGGCACACGGCAAAGGCCTGGCTGAGGTGTCCTTGCCTTCTCCCAAGATCATTGTTTGCTACTCTGCCATCTTCCAAAGCCAGGCTTGATCCATTCTCTTCGTGCTGTCATCTTGAAGATATTTAGAATAAGCACAAACGCTTCCCGTGCGGACACTGATGTTTAGAGGGGACGGTGTGTGCGGTACTTGCCGCGGGACGGGCTGATGCCAGGTGCTGGCTGGGCCTGCCTCACCCCGAGGGCCTGAGTGCTGAACACTTCAAAAACTGAAAGAAAGGCAAAATACAAGGCAGAAAGAGAGAGGGAAAAGCAGCCACAGCTCTCCTGCTCCCTCCTCCTCCTGCTGAGCTGCAGGCCCAGTGACTGAGCCTGGGCTTGGCCCCAAATGGCAGCCGCTCTGCCTTTCACTCCCTCATCTTCCCCTCGGCCTCCCTTCTCAGCCTCCCCCTGCCCCTTGCCCCAGAGCCGGACTCCAGCTCTGCCCTCCCTCCGCCATCCCCGGCCTCCTCGGGCAGCCCCGCAGAGCCGGGGCTGGGCCTTGCTCCTCTGCCTGCCTGTGCAGTTGCCACAGTCCCTCGGCATCCAATTAATTATATCGTTTAAAACGCAGCACGTGGACACGTCCCTCTGCAGCGGCAGAGCTCCTGGCTCGGCTGGAGATGCCGCGGAAGAGCAGAGGCGGCCGCACCGGCCCCGCCACGCTCCCGCCACGCTCCCGCCATGCTCCCGCCATGCTCCCACCACGCTCCCACCATGCTCCCGCCATGCTCCTGCCATGCTCCTGCCATGTTCCCGCCATGCTCCCGCCATGCTCCCACCATGCTCCCGCAGCTCCCGCAGCTCCCGCAGCTCGGGCACAGGGGACAGGCCTCAACCGCCGCTCAGATCATCGTGGGTGCGCTGCCAACACCTCAGGGGCCGTAGCAGAGCGGGCACGTTTCTGCTGCGCTTGCGGCACAAGGATCCCCGCAGCACAGCTTTTCAGCTGGTTTCTTCAGGCTGGTTTGGGTGCAGTGACGCCACCTCCCGTGCCCGGACTGGCCCTCCCCGGTGCACGTGTGCCCACCGTTAGCGGGGACACGGGGACGGGCACCGCGCACGCTCGCACGCCGCTGCAGTCACAGCCCGGAGCACCCGCAGCAGAGCTCGTGGCCCTTCGCAGGCCTGTGGCAACCTCCGTCTCATGCCTACCATGTTCCCAGACCGCCCCAGCGTCCCAAAACCACCCAAGGGTCCCAGAACCGCTCCGAGGTGCCGCCTGCTGACAACCCGCTCTTTGCAAGGCTGAAGCTGGAGCGTGAAGGAGATGAGCCAGGGTGCCACCCTGGCCCCAGCCCCCCCGGGGCCCCACGCGGGTCCCGGCGTCAGCCCAGCCGTGGTTCCCTGCTCTCAGTGCTGCAGGTCACGGGCAGGGGGCTCAGGACTCCCAGGGTCACCAGCCTGCGCCCCCATGCACGGAGGAGAGTCCACAACAATTACAAGCTTCCTGAGTGTCCTTTCTCTGGGGTTTTGTCACACATGATGCTTCACATCTGGGATTTGACCAGTTGGTGGGGATGGTAGTGCTATTTCCATGTCAAGCTGTAGCTTTTTTACCCCCAGCCGTTCCAGGGCTTACAGCTATTGTGTGGTTTTTTTAATGTTGCAAGAATTTATATTGGGAAAAAAGTGCCGGTTTTTTTTTCTTTTCTCAATGCCTTGGGAAATGTCATCCAGCAGGAATGTTCTCAAGAGTTGCTCATGGCCGAGAGGAGGATGGGCTCGAGCAGGGGCCTGCATGCCCAGCTCCTGTCCCCATGGCCAGCCTCCCGGGACAGGCTCTTTGGGCTGTGACTCCCTCGGGTGCCCCGTCCTCGCTCCCCAGACCCTGCCTGGTCCTCCCCGGGAAGCGGGGCCAGCCCAGCCCCACGGCAGCACCAGCTCCAGCCCCACTGCTGCCGGGCACAACAGCAGCAGAGTCAGAAGGGAGGGGACAGAAGCCTGGAGAGGGACAAACTGTTCATGGAGCCACTCCTGCTGCAGAGGCTTGCAGCTTCGTGTCCTCTTGGCTGTGCCAGTGTCCTCTTCCACTTCCAGCTCTGGACGGACTTACAAGAAATGCTGGAAGTCCCAGCCCTGTGGTGTGTCATCATTTAAACTTGTCTTTAATAACGTCTCAAAGCAATTTACTTTTCCCAAACATCAAAGCCCCCCGAGCGATGCTGGGGGAGGCAGGGCTTCCCCCACCAGTCCCGGGGCTTCTACACCCGCCCTGCCCGCAGGGGCTGGCCCCCTCTGCTCTGGCTGTCCCCTCACATGCTGGCCCCCAGAGCAGACCCTGCTTCAGCTCGAGAAAGCAGTGTGCTCTGCTTTGGCAATGGATTAGCTCTGTGTGATGGCTCTCGGCTTCAGCTGTGGCTGTGGAGCCGCTGACTGCAGCCCGATGCATCTCAGGTGGGGTCCTGGGGGCAAAGGGGGGAAGAGCTGAGGCACTGCAGGCAGGATGAGGTGGCAGATCTTCTCCAGCAAAATACAGGTGAGGTTTATATTGATTGTCCCACGGGGAAGTTGCTGGATGTCTTTTTCTCGGCAGCAGGTCGCAAAACGCTTCGACAGGACTTATTATGGGACAGAAAAGGCTGCAGGCAGAAGTGTCCACATCCGCTGATGGTTTTGCTGTGGCCAGCGTCAGAAGGCTATGGCTCATGTGTAGGAGGGATGCTCATGTAGGCAGGGAGGAGCTCAGCTGCTGGGAGGCTGAGCGGTCTGAGAAAGGTGCCCGCAAACCCCTCTGCCCCTCGGGCTTTAACCTGGTGGGGAACTGGTAAATTCGGAGAGGGCCAGCAGCGGGCAGTGCCTGCGTGGGGCTGCGCCTGGGGCAGTGCCCAGGTCCGTGCGGGCTGTGCAGAGGGACCCCCAGCCTGCCCAGGGCTCGGCGTGAGGAGCTGCCAGGCTGGGGTTGGGGATGGAGCTGGGGTCCCCTGCCTCCCCCCGTGGTGACAGCGGTGCTGGTGAGGAGCAGCAAGGCACTGGTGCTGCATGCAGCAGAGGGTGGAGGCTTCACCTGGCACGAGTGAGCAGGTCCCGAGGGAAAAATGACGAGGAGAAAGAAATGGTGAGGAGATGCCAGTCTGCATGTCCTCCCCTTCTGCCAGGATCCAGGGTGGCCCTCCACTCTCCTGTGTGCCAGAGGGCGCTGGGGGATGAAGGTAGGGCGGCTCCTGAGTGGGACCCCAGTGCCCAGGTTGCTCCCACCAGCACTGCCCTCCTCTCCAGCCTCAGAAGGTGTGCAAAGGAAATTTTATAGAAGAAAAAATTGTAGCAGCTCCTGCCTCTACAAACTCAGTGCTGCTGTCCCGGACAGAGCTCAGCGCTGGTTTGCCTCAAGGAATCTGTGAGATCTGTCCTGCTGTGATCTGTAACAATATTGGGATTAAATTAGCTTCCCTGAGCTGCAGAGGGGTCAGTGTGTGAGGCCCCTCGGTTAATCCAACAGGCCAAAGAGAACAGAAGTCTCCCTGCATTGGGAAAGGAAAACAACGGGGTCTGTTTGCAATCCGTGGAGCTAATTCAAACAGCATTCCTCAAACAACAGGGGAAAAGGGCCTTCGAAGCAAATGAGAAAGGAGCGTTTCCCAACATGCGCATAATGCCACTCCTTGGAAAGAGGAGAAATGTCCAGCCCGCACGCGGCACTGTGTCAGAAAACCTGGCAGGCCTGGAAGGGAGATCCTGAAAAGCAGGGTGACTCCCCAGGGCGCAGACATCAGCTCTGCCTCCCTGCCCCGTGCCCGGCACAAAGCCCGTTGGCCCTGCCAGGCCCCTCTTGACCTGCCCACGGGGGTGCGGGGGGTGCAGGCAGGCACCGTGTCTGGGGTGGGACAGGGCACGCAGAGCTTCCTCTTCCTTCACCCACAAAGAGTTTTACGCAGGAGACGTTTCCATGGCTTTGCCGCTGTCAGCTGCTCAGCACCAAGGGATGACCGCTCTGGGGACACGCCGGGATGAAGATGCTCTTCCCAGCACGGACACTGCCCGGCTGCCAGCACTGTCCTCGCCAAGAAAGGGCAGTGAGCAGCCTGCCCAGCTGAAAGCCCAGGCTTGCTTGCTCTGCTTGGGAGCAGAGGTGCACCCGGGCGATCCTATCAGGAAGCCAGCTCCCCTGCCGCGTCTCCCCATGGAAGGCAGGGTCCCCCGTGCCCCCGTGCCTGACCCCCCAGCGCGCCTTGTGCAGCCTGTGTCAGGAACTCGATAGTTGTCTTTGCAACCAGAGCAGTTGTTTATGCAGTAAGTTAGGCACTTGGGATAACTGTATTACCGAGGACCGAGGGCTGCAGGTGTTCAGATATTATTAAAAACAATCGCCCAGGCTATCAATCATCCTGCAGGAGATAAGCCTTCTGAGAAGCAGACCTCTGTGTCAAAGCAGGGTGCAGAGAAGCAGCACACCGCAGGTCAAGGCTAGGAGTGTCAGAGACAACTTCAGGATGTTCTTGCTTTCCTTCTACTTTCTTGGCGAGCGTCTTTTTTGCTTTTTGCTTATGCTGAGATATTATCAAAGGCTGATGAGGCACCAGGGATGAGTAATGCACCCTCTGTGCCAGATCAAAACTTGTATGCACTGGTCGGCGCTTCCTCTGCAGAAATGGAGGAGTGAGGCTCTCCCCTCAGCTCTGCGCAGAGCAGGACACAGAGCCCAGCTGGGGAAAGGCTGGAGCCAAACAGGCAGGCTGGGTGATACCTGTAGTGCAGAATTAGACCTACCACTTGTTTTTCCACCTAATGCGACCAAAATTGGTGAATTCAGGAGGCTTTTGCCTGCTTTGGGAAGGTCCCGATGCCCCTTTCCCCGCACCCCAATGCCCCCTCGCCGCGCGGCGTGCTCCCGAGGTGTGCTGCAGGCTGTGGAGGATGCTCCTGGGCACCAGGAGCTGGCAGTGCCACAGCCGCCTGCTGGGCTGCTTGCTGGCATGGCCCAGGCTGCCGGGCACCTGCTCGGCAAGGAATTCTGTGGGCAGCAGGGAAAATCTCCCATCGGCAGCTCTGCTTTCAATCTGGATCTGCTTGGTGTTTTTACCCTGCTAAAATGTGGAATTACATGTTCCTTTGTACAAGAGAGAAACAGCCTGTTTAGGATTAATTTAGGATCAGCCTCAACAGCCATTAGCTAAAGAAAACCCAAACGGTAAATTAGCTGCCTGTCAGAAGGGGAAGAAATGTGGGACTTGATGCTGGATTTATTGTGGAGGGTGTTAAGGCAGGATTTACTGTGATTTACTGTTCTCTACAATGATACCTTCAAACTCCAGGGAGCTGGCAAGCACGTCTCCCTTGCCTTCCGTCAGATATAGCGCTCCGTTCGCTAATTATTGACGTGTCCAGTAGCCCCGTTCTTGCAGCTGGTTTGTCAGCATTTCCATTACAGAGCTCTGTCTTCGGGGTTTATTGCTTAGTTATAAACATTTGCTCCAGACTGAAACTTGATCTACAGCTGTCAGCTGGAGTTGCAGTGCTCTGAGAGAGATTAGAAAGACAAAGGTTTGGCTATTCAATGCAAGCAGAAAATACAAGGTCTTTGGTTCATTAGATTTTTCACTCTTACAGTCATAAGCAATTCTGTCCCAGAGCGACATTTAATGGTACTTCAGAATTTCCTAGAATATAAAGTAAAAAAAGCTCCAAATATAAGTAGAAAATATGGAGACTTGCAGCAGTGACCACTCAGCATCTGCCCAATATTCAAACCATGCTCCTGTGAGACAGCAATGATCTCAGGAGATACCATTTACGAGTAGGAAGCCAGGGACATTTAACAAGGTGCCAAAGGAAATTCAGGATGAATAAAACTTCCCTATACACGTGCATTAACACAAGCACAATTCAAAGGAAAAGCTGCATGAAGGGCAAATTTTCCTTCTTGCGTGTTCTGATTATTCTGCATCTTGTGTTCGTACCTGTCCACACTCGAGTGCTGTGCAAAGCAGAGGTGAATGCAAGTGTGTGGAGAACACAGACCATGAGACAACACAGACCATGAGACTCTCCAGACCCCAGTGTGTCTGGGGTCTGCTCTCTGCCACGTCCTCTACCCCAGCCCTCCTCTTCCTCGGGGCTGCCGGTTCCATCCCACAGAGTGCACCAGGGCTCGTGCCAGTGGCTGCTGGGGATGCTCAGAGACCTGTCTTCAGCAGAGGCTTGTGGGCTGTGTTGAAGGAGACCTGCCCTGGCTCCCAGCAAGGGACCCACGGGGACATCCGGGAGCTACTGCAGGGCTGTCACAACCTTTGGAAGAGCCTGTGCCCTCTGGCTCCCAGCCAGGAGCTCTGAAAGCTTGGGGAGGATCAAGTGAAGATAATGCTGCCCCTTGTTGCTTTAAGACTTTTGTGAGCACTGCAACAAAGTGCTGTGGTGTCCCCAGGAACACTTGGGAGCTAAGACAGAATTTTACTCATTACAGAGGAACTGTGATGTTTGCTTGAGTGGATCTTACACCTGACAGAAATATTGAAATGTGTTCCGATGGCTGGAGAAGCTGACCCACAAAAGGAGGAAGATAAAGATGGAGCATTTGGTGCATCTCCTCCTGCAGCTCCCTGCCTCCTGCCTGTTGCAGGTCACTGGTTTGGCCTTTAAGGAAACTGCCTTGTGTTCTGGCTGAACAGAGAGTTTAGAAGGTATTGCCAGTGATTTTTGCAGTGCCCCTCAAAAAGCCCAGCCTGCAAATTACGTTCAGCCAGAGAAAGTCAGAGGCAATTGGGCAGGGAGAGAGGGGCAAGCTCCCTGAGATTGCCAAGAGAGGGAAGGTGAATGTGAAGAAGCAGCAGCCTCCTCTCCAGGTGCAGAGGCCAAGAGCAGAGGTGGCTCAGCAAAGCAGGGAAAAGAAGTACGCATCCTCATGTACTGGGGGTGATGCTCTTAAATAGTAAGGAAGTGATGGGGACCCTGCACCTGCCCCTGCGCTCCCTTGGGCTGGGCCACTTCTGCCTCCTCTGTGGGCAACAAGCTGGGCACAGCTGGGCCGGAATGGCACCAGATGGCAGGAGACTGGCGAGGGTTGGATGCTGCCCAGGCTGGATCCTGCTCAGGCAGCCAGGCGCTGTGGATCTCGGGGAAGGTGCCTGAGCCACAGCATTCCCCTGTGTGCCTGTGTGAAGCAGGATTATGTCCTACATCCCTCCTGGACACCCTAGCTAAGGCAGAGAGGGCACGGGGAGGAGAGGATGGCACAGGGAGAGTGGTCCTGGGCTGCTCAGGTGTGGTGGGAGGGCAGGTACCCCGGCAGAGCCTCACCACAGCCACGCTGCTCTCCTGAGTGTGAGCCCTTCCTCCTGCTGTGCATCCAGATCGAAAAATAACTGGGCTCTGGAGCTCTTCCCCTTAGTGCTTTCCCCCCTCCAGAGGATAATAAGCTGCTTTTAATATTTAACATGTTTATTAACAGATGCGGCAGTGACAGCTGATGACTTCATATGCCAGTTACCACTGAAATGCTAGTAATAACTTGGAATTAACTGTCATAAATAAAAAAGACTACAAAGACAGCTAGATGGTGTGTCACTCTGCAGTAATTTACTGAGACCCCGTTGGCTCTGGATGCAACGCTGAAAGGTCCTTTGTGGAGCTCCAGTCCGGGTTTTGCAACAGTCACAATATTTTGGCTGGATATTGTCTTAGGAGGTGGTACTAGTGGGGTGGAATTCCCTCATGCAGGAGTTTGCACTAGATGCCTTTACAAAGCTGGATACTCTGGTAATAATAATAATAAAAAGCCCCTACCCGGTGGATGGGGATGGAGTCTACAGCACTGAGACCAGGATTTATTAATGTGCAAATTGCTCTGATATGATCACATACTTTCTGCTTTGCATACGCAGGGAGCAGCGTGGGCTGATGGAGTATGAACTAGCCTGGGCGATCTTTACGAGCTGAAATCCTGCACATCATAGAAGAGTTTGTTCCTCTGCGCAAAACCTGGGAAGCTGTTAGAAACCTGCTTTAAAAAACAAGTGAACAAAATACCCAGACCCAAACGCACCAGACTTCTCCATGAACTCGCCATGAATATATTTTTTATTTTTTTTGACAGAAACGTGCGTGTAACTGTCTCTGGAGGAGCCGAGGATTTTTGTAGTTGGTCTTGTAGTATTTTAAAACTGAGAAACCAGTAGAGTCTTTTCAGCAGTGATGAGGGAGTGACAAGTCAGAGGTAAGGGTTTCAGAATGCATGTTTGTTTAGATGAAGCTTTTGCAATGTGGGCTGCTAATGAGGAACGCAAGCCTTGTCAGCATCCGACTTGCGGGTTTGCCTTGTGCAATGTGGATAATGAGTTCAGACAATGAAAGCTGTGAGAAATCGCAGCACGATCTGTTGGGATCCCTGTCTCCCCCACCCCCAAGGTGCGTGGGGCTTCGCAGGGAAGCTGGGCTGCCGCGCGCTGTCCCCTGCCGCTATTTCACCTTCCCCGACCCGGGAAGGGGACACGGAGAGCTAGTTGCAGTATCGATCGGTTCGCTGGAGCTCGTTGCTGACACTGGACCAGCCCCAGGGTCCCGCTGGCTGCAGCGCAGACACTGAGTGCCGGCAGCGGGCTGCAGTGCCCTGCCTGCTCTCCCACTGACTTCAGAGACGGGAGCGTGCCCGAGCCCAGCAATGAGGGGACGAGGCAGTTAAGCAGTTACTGCCTCAATATTGCCGTGGCTGTGCCCAGCTCAGCCTCCCGCAGAGGACAGCACCTATGGGGGCACAGCAGGCACCAGGAGAGCGTGGGGTAAGTACATGCTCCCTGGGGTTTGGATGGGGGATCAGTGGGGAAATGGTTAAGAGCTATCATGGTAATAATTAGACGGCCGTGTTAACACCCCACGCTGATGTGCAGGGGAAGTGCTGCTGGGTCTCGGTGCTGGGCTGCTGAGACAGTGGGTTAGCGAGGGCTTGGCATTAGCTGCAGGCAGGCAGGGATGTGTCTCTGTCCTCCTGGTCCTCCCGTGATGCCTGAGCTTGGGTGCTACGAGATGTGGGTGCAGGCAACTGGGGAATGGTCACCCCTGGTCTGCTGGGGTTTCTTGTAGGCTCAAGTGTTGCATGTTCCTTTGAATGGCCCTGGAGATGGACGAGGTGATGCAGCTCGGATTTGAAGGGGTGTCTTACAGTAAAAGGCACTAAAATAGAGTTATACAGGCAGAAGCAAGTGTTGCATGGCACGGCAGGCATGGAGCCTTTTCTCTCCTTCACAGGGGTCAGTAGGTACCAGTGCAAAAATCCCTGTTACCTGAAGGTTTGTGAAATTGGGTCAGTGCTTACAGTGCTGTTTGTGGTGGCCTGGTTTACGCTGAGATCCCGTGGGGAGCCAGCACTTGCAATGAAACACCTGCGTGTTCTCCAGTTTGAATGATTTTGTCCAAAGTCCATCCCTGACCCTGGAGCAGGTGAGCTCCTGACTGCCTGATCACCTCATCCCCACTGCGGGGCCAGGGCCACAGACTCTGGGTGGGAGGACAGCGGCAGCTCTGTGGGCCTGGGAATTTTGGTGCTGTGACATGCCTGGAAACCACCCTGGAAAAAAGGCTCGTTTCAGTTGGATCAGCTCCCCAGCCCTGGTGCAGCCGCTGCGAGAGCAGCAGCACCCCCCTGAGGGACACAGCAAGGAGCAAGCGAGGGGTGCAGGGCACGTGGACCAGGGCCACAGCAGCACCGATGTGACCCACCGAGCACAGCTGAAACAAGCTGGCCATGCTGGCGCGAGCAGGCAGCAGGAGACCAGAGCATAAACCCCAGGTCTCCATCGCCCAAGCTAGACATGAGCTGGCCCAGCACCTCTCTGCCTGCACTACAGGGCCAGGAGGCTGCAGCAGATGCCAGAGCAGGGGGCCAGGTCAGCCCTTCCTGGCCTGTGGGGATGGCCCTGGAGTGGCAAAGTGGAGACCAGCAGCAATCACCTTCCCTGGGGCTACACGAGGGCAACCTGTTGTCTCTCCGAGGAAGGAAGTGCCCATCTTTGCCCGAGACCCTGGCAAACACAGAGACAGCCTTTCGGCCATACCCACCGCCAGCCTGCCTCCGAGGATGCTCCTCTGGGACTGCAGCTTCCCCACACACTCCTGTGCAGCCAGGTTGAGCGGGCAGGCTGCAGGATGTCCTTCCTTGCAAACCTCTCCGAGCGGTGCCAGGCTCTGCAGAGAACCTGTAGGAGGTTTAAACCTACCTGAAGTTGTACTTAATAGAAACAGGTTTGCTTTTTCAGTGCCTGCAGCTAAATCCATGGGCAGCCTCCCAGTGTGTGGCACCAGAGCTGTGCCTGCCGGGACAACTCCAGTGCATTTTCAGATGCTGCTCTGTTTCTGTGGAGAAGCAGCACTCACTGAGCCTGCAGCCTGCTCCAGGGCTTTGCTGCTTCCTTCTCCTCCAGACCAGTACTGCTGCTGCTCTGTGCTAGCAAGAGGGTAATCAAAATCCCCTATTAAAAAACTTCCTGATGTTTTACAATGCTGAAGCACAAGTGCTTCCAGAGAGAGGCCTGTGGCACCATTAATTGCAGCATTACTTGGAGCAGCTACCGTGCCGGGCGCTGCACAAGGCGGGCGAGGAGCTGGTGCTGTGCAGAGCGGGGGGCTAGAGCCAGGAAGGAGGCTGCTGGGGAGAGTGCTGTGGCCACTGGGCTCCGGAGAGATGCCCACTGCTGGGCTGGGGCAGAGGGGTGGCAGCGGGCAGGAGCATCTCCTCGGCTATTCCCCACCGGTGGGTCACAGCACGGCTCCGCAGATCCGGGGAATGCAGTGCAGAAGCTGGTGGAAGGAGTCAGACCTCAACAATGTTGTGGAGAACTCTGCTGCCAGATTGACTTTTATTATTTTATTTTTTCAGTGAAGTTTATGGGTTAGGGATTTTGCAGAACTTGGCACTCAGATATAATATCAAATGAAGACCTTCTGGTTCGGAAATTTGACTTAATGCAGCCTTCTTTTATTGCTTCAAGGATTAAGCAGAACAAAGTGGCTCTGCATGTGCATGTGCAGCGATGCTTGCAGGCTGGAGGCCGTGAGACACCCTGTGGCAGTTGCAATGACCGAACCGTGTGCGCCTGGGACCTTCTGTGGAGGGTTCCACAGTGCTGCTCACGTAGCATTAGCACTGTCTCTGCCTTTCCGACAGGGATGCACCCCCCGGAAAGACAGTGAGAGACTTTCCCAAGAGCATGAGGCCCCGAAGCTGCTGCCTGCGGCACCGGGCTGCCTCCCTCCTGCTGCAGGGCTGGCAGAGCAGAGGCATCAGGCTTGGGGAGCAGCAACGCCGTGGACACGTCTCTGTTCCTATAAAATAGGAATAATTGTGCCGCAGGGTGAGCAAGCTGCCCGGATGCCCAGGCAGACAAGGTGTTTGGTATTGCTGGTCCAGCAGCACCCCAGCTTGCTGCTGCTGTGCAGCCCTTACCCACCACCTCTGCCTCCTGCCCCCAGGGTTTCTGTGCCCAGGCAGCTGGCGTGGGGCAGAAGCTGCGCTGAGCTGCTCTTCAGGGCTCACCTCGTTGGCCCTTTCCCTTGCTGCTGCCTGCCGAGGCCAGTGCTGGGCACAGTCTCTGACCATGGCTGGATGGCATGGATCTCTCCACACCCGGCCGGCACTCTCCTCCCCTCGGCTGGTTCCTGGCACCCGCATCTCCTGGCAGGAAGCAAGGGGTGATGTGCCCTTTGGAGCCTGCTGGCTCCGCTCCCTCGCCGGGCTGGGGAGCTGCACAGCCACACCTGGGGCTGCGAGCTTCAGATGTCTCGGGGAGGCTTTGCCTGCTGAAGGCTTTTGCCGAGGGAGGGCAAGGCACGCAGCAAGATAAATGCGTGTGTGGGCTTCTGCGTGTTTGAAAGGTGCCTCCTCTCCTGCTGGCGATATCCCACCTGCTGAGGCTCAGTCGTGCTGCACTGGCAGCTCAGCCGCTCTCCAGGGCAGGGCTGGGCTGGGGAGGATGTAGGGGGCTCATGGTGGCAGCAATGCCTCTTGGTGCAGGGTGCTGTGCCAGCATCACCCCACCCTTCTGCTGCTTGACACTGGCCCAGGGGCTTTTGTGGGTGCTGGGGAGCTGTGCCACCCTCAGGCAGGATGGCTGATCCCAGTCTGCAGGAGCACATCTCCCACCCTGCCTAGTCTTCTTTATCCCCCCTCCAGTACCTGCTGGGATTTGTCCCCATCCTCCTGCCCTGGCTCTATCCAGCTCCAGGACGTGAAAACCCCAATTCCCCTGCCCTCGTAGCTGATGTCCAGCAGCTGTTGGCAGCCAACCTGGCAGTTCCCAGGAGTTCATTACTGCTGCTGCTGTAATCGGACCTTGTCCTGCCTACAGCCCTCGCACAAGCATCTGGTCCTTCTCTCCCAGACTCAGTAAACCTTCGGAGAGCCCGTTTACATTACGGATAGCCTGACACATTCAGCAAGAGGCAATATATCAGCAATTTAGTTATTGTGGATTAGGTCTCGAATATCCCGGGGATATAATGTTGGTCTTTCTCACCTTGTGTGTAGGAGGACTAATGGTAAATTATCTGGATGGTTTACATTTTCTGGTTTGTATTGGAGCTCCCAAGGACCAATTTATCCTGATTGAATTGCAAACAAGGCTTACTGTCATCTCAGATGCAGGGGCCGGGTCGCTCCATAAATGAATTCAGAGCAATTCAGGTTACCCCAAATTCTTCCTGTCGATGGGATAATGGCATAAATCCTGCTAATGTTTAGACTGGAAATTGTTTGCAGCAACCTGAGCTTGACTGATGGCTGCAACAGCAGAAAGAATAATAATTTGTGTCCTGAGGTGAGGGTGGGAAGAGCTGGAAACCTGGCCCTTGTGCTGCAGCCTCTGCCGGTGGGCAGCCCTGCAGACACTGTGAGCTTGCAGGGAGGTCTCGAGCCAGGGCGGTCGTGCCAGTGACCCAGCTTGGCACTGGCCTTTCAGCATCCAGCACGCCAGCAGCTTTTCTGTGCTGAGTGGGGAGCCTGGCTGGAGGACCAGGCTCTCTTTGGGCTAGAAAGCAAGGAAAAAAAGGAGGAAGAAGTGTGTGCTTGTCTGGTTTGTGTTGTGGCCTCAAGGTTTCCCATGCCACTTTCCTGCCCTCGTGCTGAACAGGCCCTGAGGGATGGGGTCTGTGCCGGTGGCATGAGCTTCACGCTGGCTCTTGGCATGCTGGGGCTGTGTTTGCTCCCTAGGAATATCCCTGCTGCTGTCCCTGCTCTGAGGAGACTTTGCCTAAACTGTGACTGTTGTGTAAACACGGCAGGACGGGTGCCGCTGTGCTTCCTGCGAACGCCTTCACCTGAAATGCCGCCCTAATTAAAACGCAGGGCAGGAGACCAGGGTGGCAGCGCCGTGCCCCCTCCAGCACTCGTTGGGGTGAGTTCGGGCCATGCTGTGCCGATGCTGCCCCACTCACGCTGGAGAGCGTGCCGGGGGTCCTCCGGCTGTGCCGTGCTGTGCGCTGCCATCCGGTGCCGTGCCATCTGTCCATTGGGGCCCTCCCGGCCTGGCTGCCCGTGCTGCTCACCCCCACAGAGGCTGCTGTGCCCAGGTGCCTGCACGTGTGGAGCAGAGGGTGGCACTGGGCTGTGGGGGGATGCCCGCTGCGCACAGCTCTCCGCTCTGGTAAACACTCCCGACATCCCAGCTTAAGCACTTGACAGTGTTTATAAAGCAGCTTGCAGCAAACAGACTTGGAAGTGCAGAACAAGTTGATGTTTACACAAGCGACTAATTATTTATTTGAAAATCTTGCGGAGGAGCTGTGGGCTGTAACAACAAGCACATGGGGAGCACTGTGCTCCTGCCCCAGCAGCACCCGGCAGTCGCAGCCGGGACACGGTGAAGAGTTCAGAGCCGTTGGGGTGGGAGGATGGCAGCAGCGTTCAGAGGCACCTGGTGGCCTCCAGACCTCGCCGGCACGCAGGAGCCAAAGCTGCCATGAGGTGCCCGCTCCGGGGCACACCTTGGCACCGAGGCACGTGCAGCGCCCAGGTCAAGTCTCCCTGCAGCAGCTGACTCGAGGTGCTGCCAGCTCGGCACCGCTGCTGCCGGCAGCTCTCTCCGCTCAGGTGTTTTGCTGCCATGGCCATAACCACCCTCCAGCCGGGCTGGAGCAGGGGAGCTGCTCTGCCTGGCAGCCCCTCCTCAGGTCCCCCGCAGGCCCATCCCGCGGGCAGGGTGCGGCTGCGGCCAGGCTTCGTTCCAGCACCATCGTCACTGGCCATTTGGGGCACTGGCGATCGCGCAGTTATTATAAAGGGATTAGATCCATTTTCTGTTTCATTTGACTTCACAGAGCGAATGTTGTTGCCTTTATTCCCACACAATGGCAGCCGTTGGTGGGGCTTTGCTCTGCCAGCTGCAGAGAGAATAGCGCGGCCCTGCCTGGCAGTGCCAGAGCTCTCGGTGCAGCCCGGAGGTCATTCTTCCTGCACGGCAGCCACAGGGCTCCCAGAAAACCAGCTCCTGGGTCATTTCCCATGGGAGCAGCACACTGCTCTGCAGCAGCGCTGCCGGTGCTGCCTCTCCCCAGAGTCGGGCAGTGCGGGCAGCAGAGGCAAGGTCTTGGGCACTCCAGAGCAAGGACAGGGCATGTGGTGGCTCCCGGGCTGGCTGCGCCTAGAGCCCTGTTCACTGGGATGACAGTCAGCAATTTCCTGCTGCACTGGGCTTCCCTTTGCTCTCCAAGAAGTTCAAGCAGAGCAGTTGGTTTGTTGCACAGCCTGTCCTCCTGACATTGCCATATCATCGCCCCATCCTGCCTCACACGTTGGGCAACTCACATCCATGCTCGCCGCTGAACGCCGGGCTTCCTCCGTGGGCAGGGCCGTGCAAGAGCCGGTGAGCCCTGGGCAGAGCAGCTCCTGCGCTCAGCCCCGCTTGGCGCTGCCTCTGCCTGCACAGGCAGCGCTGACCCTTCCCTGTCGCTCCAGGGAATGGGAGCTGGGAGGTTTGGAAATTCCCTGCGAGCAGAAATGCGGCATTTTGGGCAGCTCCTGGAACGATCCCGCCCCATCCCCAGACAGCCCCGTCTCCAGCTAGGGACTGCAGGCTCGCTTTCTGCTCAGCTCCACGACCAGCCCCAGAGGTGCCCACTTGATGGGAAACATCTTGTGCGCTTGGCAGTCCGCAGAGGCCATCTGCTGCTCGAGAAGGGGCGGCCGAGGGGGACTGGCACTGTTTTAAAAAAGTTACAGCTATAACTGCGCGCAGCAGCAGCAGATGGCAAGGCTGCGTTAGGCATTTCTACGTGTGCTAACTTATTAAGCAACACAGTGACCTGTGGATGAGGTTGGAGGGTGATGCCACTCTGGGTGCCACTGTCTGCCTGCACCCCCTGCGTGCTGCTCCCCCAGTTCACCCCTCGGCTTCCGTGCTCGCCCAGCTGCTCCAGCAGCAATGTCAACAGCCGAGTTAATCTCTTCTTCTCTTCCTTTGCAGTTCCCGCGAGTGCACTTGGAAGCTGCAAGCAGCTAACGCTGGCTGCCAGAGCCCCCAGATGGGACTAGAGCCAAGCTCCTGCACTCCTTACGGGGATGAAGGTAGAGCCATGTTACCTGCTACCTAAGCTGGCTGCTGCTGATGTAGTTTGTGGATATGGTCCCATACCAGGCTCCGTGCACAGACTCTCAGCTCTGATCCCGCCCGAGACGTTTTAGCGGCAGCAGAGAGATCCCCAGCTGTGGAGCAGGCTCCTCCGACCACCCTGCGACGGAGGGGCTGCAGCGCTGGAGAGTTACTATGCAGCTTGGACTGTTTGTGGTGGCGGTTTTTCTAAGCTCGATGGATCTAACAGGCAGCAGCAAAGTGGTGAAGGGCAAGAGGCAAAGACGAAGTATGTATGAAACCCTTTTCTTCTCTCCTCCTTCTCGTGGTGCTGCACAGTCTGTGCAGATGGCAAATGCGCCAGAGCCCGGGGTGCCCCTGGGTCCCACTCCCGTGCAGCGACGCACACTGCCCTGTCCTGCTGCATCTGCCTCCGCCCCGAGCCGCGGGCAGTTCCCCCAGCAGCTGCCCAGTGCCCCAGCAGGCAGTGCCAGGCGGGATGGGGAGAGGCTGCCCCACAGCCATGGCTCAGGGCAGGGACAGGCCAGCACGGCTCCCTGGGGCGAGTGAGCTCTGCAGAGCAGGACGGGGTCAAGCTCCCCGCTTCCTGCAGCACCTCAGCTGCCGTGGCCCCTGCCCACGTCCCAACCTGCGACCCACCGAGGCGGGCAGCCTCTGGGTCCCCCACCATGGTCAGGCTCCTTCCTGAGAGAACGAGCAGTAGAGGGAAGGGATGGTGTGAGGACAAGCTGTGCATCACTCCCCATCTGCCTGCCCAGCGCTGCTCTGCTGCAGGCTCCCATCCCACTCCATCCTGTCCCCCTGTCCCACCCCATCCTGCCCCCCTGTCCCACCCGGAGCCCCCCGGCCGGCTCTGCTGCAGGCAGTGGCTGTACACAGACACCCACAGAGCTGGACCGTGGGGTGTCTGTGCCACGGTGAGTCCTGAGCTGCCCGGGGTTTTAATTATCCCTCCCGCCTGGACAGTGCTTGGCGGGTCCCAGCTCGGGGCTCAGGCAGGGCAGCCGGGCTGAATGGGCACAAGACCAGCCACAGGGGTCTGCCCTCATTTATGTAACCTCGGTTTAGAGCTGTTTTACATTAAAACTGTTCTAAGTTAAATTATATTAAAACTGGGACTGCCGAGCCCTGTGAGAACAAGGAAAACTTGATGTCACGGCTAACGCTACAAGGCGCGATCCCCAGCGAGGGCCTGGTTTACACCGTGGCCGTAGAGGCAGACCTTGCCCCAGCGCTGCGGGAAGGATGGGGCTGGGTCTCTGCGGGGTCCCAGTGTGTGGGGCCAGGGCCCAAAACAGCAAAGGGAGGTCCCAGTCCAGACCCGGCAAACCCCCCTGGCACCTGGGCACCGAGTGTCCATGGGGCTGGGGACCCCCTCTGCTTTCTGTTTCATTTCCCAAGGCCATGGCAGCCTCTGTGCCCACGGACCCGGCAACGGGGCTGGGACGGGCATCAGGGGAGCTGCTGAGGTCTCTGCGAGGTGAGAGGAAGGTTTTCTTACCTCTCAGTCTGGCACGTGAGCACTGTGGTGCTCTGCGCTTGCTTTTGAAGTGCAGTAAACACGGTATTCAAAAGAATAAATTTCTAAAATACACAGCTTTTCTATAAACAAGGACACTGCTTGCATAATAAACTAATAAAAATAACCTGCATTCTAGCCTGCAAAGAATGCTATTGGTTTCAAAACAAGCAGCATTTCATATGATAATTAAAAGCAGAGAACTCTCAAGACATGGGGTTGAGTATTTTTCTTGGACTGAACTTAGGAGCTGAGAAAACATCTCTATTTTGGGGGCAGCGAAATCTGCACTGCCAGACACAGTTAACATGAGCAGGGTCAGAGCGAGACGTAGCTTGGGACGCGGCCTGGCTCGAAGCACAGCGCAGGGTCAGATGGTTCTGCTCCAGCACCACGCGGCTCTGCCCCGCTCTCCCGCAGCCGTGCCCACAGCCCGGTGGGGCGGCACTGGCAGGGAGGTGCTGAAGGCAAGGCTGATGCCAGGGGCTCAGTGGGGAGACAGCACTGGGACTCTCTGCAGAGCTGGTGGCCCCTTCTGGGTCCCGCTCCTCACCGCCACCACTGGCACGACCCTCGCTCCTGCACTTGGTATGGCATCAGCAGCCACGGGCATCGGGCAGGGCCGTGGTGCCCAGCCAGACAGTGCCAGGAGCTGCAGCGAGTGTGTCAGTGCCGCGGGACCCCAGCCCTCGGTCTGCCCCGGTGCCCGCCCTGCCCAGCGGTGCTGCGGGTATCTGGGGCCGCAGCCAGCGCGTGCCGAGCCCATCCACGCGGGCGGGCACAAACTGCTGCCTCTCTCTTGCTCTTCCAGTTAGCACCGAGCTGAGTCAGGGCTGTGCCAGGGGCTGCGACCTGTGCTCCGAGTTCAACGGGTGCCTGAGATGTTCCCCCAAACTCTTCATCCTTCTGGAGAGGAACGATATCCGGCAAATCGGGATTTGCCTACCGTCTTGTCCACTGGGATACTTCGGCCTTCGCAATACAGACATGAACAAGTGCATCAGTGAGTAGGGGGTGGCGGGAACGGGCGGAATGCAGGGGGGTGGTGGTGGTCCGTGGTGCTTTGCAGAGGATCGCGCTGTCTCTGGTCAGGTGAGAGGAGATGCTGAGGCTGTACTGGAGGGGAGAAGGCAGTGCTGGGCACTGACCTACTCAGGGAATAATCCTGGAATTTATGCTGCCGCACCTTGAGAGCAGAGGTGTTTCCCTGCCGCGGCGCTGGGTAGCCGGTGCAGCCAGACCAAGATGCTCCTTCCCTTTGAACAGTCACTAGACACTGCCCAGCAGTGTCCTTAGAGAGTGGGTGAGTATCCACTGTCCCCACATCAGCCCTTCCATGCAGGTTCTGACTTGCGTTTGGCCTTCCTGGTCTTTGGGAGGAAGGAGGAGGAAGGAAGATCCCTTCAGATTTTAAGGTACTGCTCATACAAGTACCTTTTCTTCTCTCCTCTGCCTGCTCGCCATAGCCAAGCAGTTCTCTGAACTAGATCCTTGGCCTGGGGCTGCCTTTTTCAGCCAGAGCACCAGAAAGAAGCTGGACATGGAAAAATATGGTCACTCCCCTGGCAGTTTCATGCAAACCACACTCACGGCCAGATAACCATCTAACTCTGTTCCTTTGCAGCCCGCACTGCAGCTGCAGCTGGCACAGTTGACACTGGACTTTATCTTCTGCACTGTCCCACTTTGGCTGAGTGATGCTCAAGCTGAACACCAGCCCACACCTTTCCACCCTGCCCAGTTTTGATCTGTCAGGGGCTGCTGTGAGGGCTGCGGTGCAGTGGCTCTGACCTGTCCCAGGGAATGGGGCAAACAAAACTGACTCCTGTCTTGAGTGGCACAACCAAGCCTGGCAGGATGTTCAGACACTTGCCCTGGCTGTTGGCATAGCCCCTTGGAGCCAGGAGTGAACTCCAGTTAGTCAAGGGCTTCTCCAGCCTTTTTTCTCACACCAGACTACATGATGGCTTTGTTTTTTTTTTTTTCCCCAGAATGCAAAATTGAGAACTGTGAGTCCTGTTTCAGTCGAAACTTTTGCACAAAATGTAAGGAAGGTTTGTATTTGCACAAAGGGAGATGTTACGTCACATGCCCTGAAGGCTACTCTGCTGCCAATGGTACCATGGAGTGCAGCAGTCCTGGTAAGCACTGCTCGGGGACCTCGCACTGAGCTTTTTGTGCCTCTGCTGGGTCCAGTCGCAGGTATTGCTGCCGCTTGGTTTAGGTGATAAAACCAACCCCTCAGAGATGGTGGCTGCTCTGTACCCATGTTGAGAGCATGAGGCTACAGCCAGAGCCAGCCCTTGGAAGGACAGAGCCCTCTGGAATCCAGCCTAGCTGGGCAGGAGCACCCTAGTGCCACTGCCTTGTGTTTGTGAGGTGTGACTCGGAGTCCGTGCGGTACAGCAAGGAAGGGGGCACCTTGGAAACTTAGGAAGCTGCTGGGGCAATACAGGTTCCCCTCGTGCCTGAAGTGGGGCAGAGCTTCACGGGCTCCAGGAAAGTCCTGAGGCAGCAACGGAGAAATGAGAGTTACTGCTGGTCTCTCTTGTTATCTGGCAGCACAATGTGAAATGAGTGAGTGGGGTCCCTGGGGGCCCTGCTCCAAGAAGAGGAAGCTCTGTGGCTTCAAGAAGGGCAACGAAGACCGAACGCGGCGGATTCTGCAGGCTCCCTCCGGAGACGTGTCCCTGTGTCCTGCCACCACAGAGGTGCGGCGATGCACCGTGCAGAAGAATCAGTGCCCCGAAGGTGAGCAGCCACGGAATACCTCGCCATCCCTCCCCAGCACTCTTTATCTGTCAGGCACGAGAATTCAGCCAAGTGTCCGGTATCACCAATGTGGTGCACATCTTGCCACCCCTCTGCGGTACCGGGAACCTGACATGACAGCAGCCAGAAAGAGCCCTGGGTGGGACTGACACAGACCCTGGGAGGGTGATGCTCAGCACGGCTTTGCCACGTGTCCCACAGGCTTTCAGGTGCTGGTAGCTTCTCCTCTGGTTAGAGACCCGCAAGGCAGCTGAGCAGATGAGATGAGCCATCTTCTCCTCTGCCAGAATGCTGAGGTCTGTATTTTTCCCAGGAGTTAGAGTGTCTTCAGGATGAACGTTGGTTTGGTTGTCCTCTTACAGGATGGACAAGGATTGCGGCTGCGGCTGGGTTGAGAGTTTTGAGGGAAAGTGTTTCTGGGCAGTGACTGAGCCCAGGGGATCGAACAGCCGGGCAGGGGCAGGTGGACTTGTTCGATCCACTCCACGGAGGCTCATGGCAGCTGCGGGGCTTGGCTGCCAGGGAACGCAAGAGTTCACACTTCTGTGGAGTCCCACAGTTGCAAAGATAAATCCTAATTTGGTCCTTCTTCCCTGTCTCTCCTCAGTCAGCAGCTCGCAGGGCAAAGCCCAGCCCAGCAGATGGGGTGGCTGTCGGGCACCTCAATGCGTGGGGAGGGACTGTGGCCACCCCCGGGGAGAGCCTCACTGTGCCCCTTTGCTTTACTGCAGGGAAAAGGAAGAGAAAGGAAGAGCAAGGAAAGCAAGATAACGCTAATGGGAACAGAAATCGGAAAGACACCAAAGATGCCAAATCTGGCACCAAGAAGAGGAAGAGCAAACAGAGAGGGGCTGCGGTCCCCGTGACGGCCACTAGCCCTGCCCAGTAGCTGCCCCTTTCTGTCACCTGATGGCAAGATTTCATTGCTGCTATGTATATGAAAGCTTTATTGAACCAGAGCACTGCTACACAACACGTACACCTGTCCAGAAAGACAGACATATACTCCCAGACTGACCCACAGACCCGACAGAAACCACGCACGGTATTGAAGGAGGCTGCACACACATACCGCCTGGGAGCGCAGAAGGATGCTGCCGAGTGGGAGCGCGTGCGGAGGGAAGCCCACCAAGCCAGGGCTCCACGGGGGATGCTGCGGGGAGCAGACGTGGAGTCCGAGTCAGCGAAGGACCCAGACATGGGACTTCATGACCAAAGGCTCAACTTGAGAGCGGGCGCGTGGCCCCAGCGCAGCACGGCTGCAGCTGCAGGGATGAGACTGGACCCTCACCTGGGACCTGGACTCACACAAAGGCAGTGGCCTCTTTCTCTTCCCCCCACCCTTTATTTTCTGTTTTAAGCTGTATGACTTTATCATTGCGAATACATGTTCAATGTTTGTGGTAAGAAGTTGGTGGTATCTGCCCTGAATCTGCTTCAGAGTTATTTCAAATTAAAAAACTAAAAATCAAAATGACAACCAGCTTCCCGAGTGTGTGGTTCGTGCCTTGGCCCCTATGGAGGCTGGTGTCCCACAGGACAGAGACTCGCTTGTGGAAGGAAAATCCACCAAAGCTCTAAGAAAATCTCAGAAAACGTTGCCAGCTGCACTGCAGCCACAAACCAGCCGCCCTGCGCTCGCGGGACCCCAGCTGTGCTCCGTGCAGCCCCTGAGGAATTTCCCACTAAGGATCCAGTTAACATGCAGCACATTGAGAAAATAAGAGGTTACAGCAAACCGCAGGTTGCCAAAATGTTGTGACTCCGCTTGTAGAGTCACAGCTGCAGAACTCCATCCCGGGCTGGGGGCATGCTCGTCCGACTGCCCGGGCACCACCGGGGCGCACAGCAGGAGGGAAGGCAGGCAGGAGGGCCAAGGCTCAGCTTGGGGTCTGCAGAAGAGAAGCAAACTTTCTAAGTTTGGTAGGAACTACTGGTCTGCACGGCCCTGACTGGAGTTCCCTGGATTCAGCACAAGCGCTCCTGCTCTGCCAGAGCCGACACCTGGGCAGAGGAAGCAGGACAAGGATGGTGCAGGATGGAGACCCAGCGAGACCCGCGTGGGCACACGTGGACTCTGCCTTCTCTGCATGGGAGCTTTACCCTGGGCAGTGTTACGAGGTGGCAATTCTGCTCCACTTCCCTTATATTTTAAAATGTGCTTCCTCAATATAAATATGTACAGGCATTTAATTCCTCTAGAGTCCAGAAAAGTCCTCTGGTTCTGAGAGATGGAGGCAGGGTAGGTGCCGTGGCTCCCAGAGATGTGCCTGGGGTAGATCAGTGACATGCGGCGGCAGCTCAAAGCTCCCTGGTAAGGTGACAGGCTGGAGAAAGCTCACCCCAAAGCTAAACCTGGCGGATACGATCTCTGCTGCGCTTGCTTTCAGGCCACCTCATCTGCTCAGCCATTCTGGTGGCCAGAGCAAGCCAGTGAGTGCCCGGGGACACTGCGGAGAGCCCCCGCTCACTCTGTCCGTCCCGGTCCCCTCCTGCAAGGTTCGTGGTGCCCGCCGAGGACTCGGCTCGGGCAGAGGACACGTCAACTCTCCCTTCGCCCCGTCCGCTTTGCGGCTGCTTTGGCTCGGTGCAGAACATGGGAGCTGAACAGTTCAGCTGTACCAAGCTCCCTGTGACTTCTCTGCTGGCAGCAAAACCTTTCAGCCCATCATCCACTTTGTGTTTAAGTAAACAAGAAGCCGTTATATCTGTAAAAGGGGATTCCATTTCAGCACAATGATAAACGACCAGCATTCCAAGCAGAGAGAGAAAGAGGTTCTTGAAAGTCATCCTTCAAGTTGTTTATGGATCATTTTCAGATGACTCCTGAAAGCCTCCCAGACAAAAGACCAGACCTCACTATTTTCTAGCCCCAGCTAGCCTGAGACAAGCAATTTGTTTGTGCTGTGGCGCAGCATGTAAGCAGAACCACTTTTCCCTTCCGCTTTCTAGCAGCAATAATCAGTAATCCCTTCAGAAACCTCAGCTTGCGAATTCATGAACGACCTCTCCTCCCTCCCACTGCAGCATCTCCATCCGTTCTCAGCGAGGATCCGAGGAAAGAGAGCGTGCGTTGGTGCGGCATGGTACGCCGGGGCTCTGTTCACGGACTGGATTCCCTACAGTAACTCATGGCAATATTACCATAGCTATTTCAAAGCTAAACTGCATACAATAAATCAATACAATCTATTTTATATAATTCTCTAGAGGTGGGGTTTTTTT
>JANVCC010000120.1:7449031-7468336 GCA_025345505.1 Todiramphus chloris collaris | reverse complement strand
AATATCCAAGATTTTTCAGTATGGGTGATTTTAAAATTAAATGGTTACAGAAAAATTAGAAAAAAATATAAAAAATAAATCCCATTTTTTTTCTGTTTTTTAATCAGCTCAAGAATTGCGCTCACTCCCACTCCCAGAGAGCTGGTTCATTTATGAATTTAGAAACATTTTGCCTTCGACCAACGCGATTTGCATGCTGACCTCAACAGTCCGAGCCAGAGGTTTCCTTAGACTGATGTCATCTCAACTCACACGCACATGAATGTTCTCTTTCGGCCCAGCGAATAAACCTGTTGTGGTGTTCTCTCCATGGCATCACTGTAAAATATGCTTCTTTAAACAAACAAATAAATAAATGGGTTTGCTGAACAAGCTTTCTTTGCTTTATTCACCAAAACTGGAGTCAAACCCCAACTGGTGAAAAATGTCTAGGATGAGGAAGCCTCTCCCCAGTAGCTTCTGTTGGCCACCCAGGAGCCCAGCGCACCTACAGGGGTCACGGCACGGGAACGCTGCTGCAGCTTCCGAACATGGACCAGATCCCTGCTGAACTGGAGAAGCAGCTGCTGTATGTGCAGACAGATCCTTGTCAGAGACTCCGCTGCACAGAAAACGTCTTCACTTTTACTTTTGAACAGATGGGTGTTTATTCCCCGGACAGAATTCTACTCAAAATCCGCAGGGCAGTGTACTTGGCTTGTGGGTAATTCATCCCACAGAACAGGGAACAAAGGGCAAGGAATCACACACCAACAGCTTACAGTCGTGGAACTGTTTAATTTCTATCTCATTTGCCGAGATTTAGGGGCTAAAGCAGACAAATCTCACCAAACACGGGTTGGCTGTATGATGTTCTTACCCTCTCTGTGTTCCATAAATCTATTTTTCATCAGAGACAGTCAAGTCAGTGTGTGCACACACTCTCCTCAAACAATCAGTTGCTGGCTCTCTGCCCCCTGGGAGATGGAGGCAATGTAAATACTCCTTAGCTCCTGTTTATGTTAAAATGATTTCTCACTCAGAAGAAATCTTAGCTTTGATTAAAGGAAATCGAGTAGGATAGTGAAACAGGTTATCCCTAATGCTATTATTTGGATTATATTGTCTGAGAACACTAAGAGGGATATTTTTATATATATACAGATTTTAAGTCAATAGTCTTCCCAGAGAAAGACATTAGGAATAACATTTTAGGAAAAATTCTATTAAAATTAGCAAAATACCAGCTGTATGGAACCAGCCACTATAAATAAATCATGCCAATGGCATTTATATACATCGTATTTCACCCAACTGTATGCTGAACCATAGTTTAGATGGAGCTGCTTGCCAGAATCTCTGTGATTTTGGAAGGGCAGCAGGATTTCAGCAGAGAAAGAAAACAGAGGCAACCAGTTAGATGATGTATTGTTCTTTACAAAATGAGGTAAAACGCCTGGCAAGAACCTTGTCTGCCACTGACTGCCAGCGGCCGCCTCACGCCCAACACGCCTCTTTGCCTTTTCTGTTTGCCTTGGATTTTCCCCTCCCTCCAGCTCTCCCCCATTGCTTCGAGTCACCACTTTGGGAACTCCAGATCCAAGGTGATGATATTTGGGATTGCTTTGTTTTCTCCTGTTGAGGAGCTGCCAAAGCCAGAGCCTTTTGCCAAGGAGCCTGTGGTGGTGGCACAGACCCCAGCGACACCTGCCTCCTGCTCTCGGAAAGCTACGTCCCTGAAAACCGATCCCTGAGGAACCTAGCTGGGAAACAACTGTGGTGATGAACCTTCCACGGTACCTTCTGGATGTGCATGGGGTGATTTTGAGGGCTGGCTACAAACCCCACTTCTGTCCTTGTGCTCTGCAGGGAGTGACTGCAACAAGGAGAGCAAAACGCCTGGTGTTGCTTTTATCCTGTTAAATAAAACAAAGGAGCTCAATACCACACCGAAAAAGTGATCTGAGTACAAGTCCAGTCTTGTTCTGAAGTCTTGGAAATCTGTTTTTCCTTCATTTAATTGACAAAATCTGTAGATCATACAAGGAAGACAGCCCCTGCCAAAAATCAAACCTCTCTAGTTTTTAATAATACAATGGGAATAACCCTTTAGAACATATGTAATTATGGCAATGAGTCATTCTGATGGCATCACATAACCACATTCTCTGGGATTTTGACAAGGAAGAGGCCACATTTAAAATCGTTTCATGTCAACCATGGCCAGGCCACTCGTGTCAATGACGCTGAGGCCACTGGCAGAGCCGGCAGGCCTGGCATCCGCCACGATTCCCCCCGTCCTCTCTGGTACCCAGGACCGACAACATCCCATGAGCAAACTTAAAAAGAAGAAAAAAAAAAAGTTTAAAATGGAAATGGGAGGTGGCAAATGAAAAGCTTGTGAGTCACACAGCAGCAAAAAATGAGTTCAGTAAAATATCTGCCTCGCGTGTTATCAGATACACAAGTAAACAACCACAGCTACAGGGATGCTGCAAGTGAAATACCAACTGTTAGCCCCAGCATATGTAATTTTGATCAGGAAGAACATGAGAGAGAGGACAGAGCAGATGAAACGATGACTTTATCCCAGTTTGAATTCTGTTCTGTATGCTACCAGGATAATCTTTTTGTATGACCAAAAAGAGGCTCGTAGCCCAGTGCTACCGGTTCGGCAGCGCCCACTGTAAGCAAGGATGGGGCAAGTGGAGCTGAGACCTCCCCATTAAAGGGGGGAACCTCCCCATTCCAACATGGGAATGCAACAATTAACTCTGAGGCATTACCAAGAAAAGCCCTCCACGACATAACCTCATGTCTAAAGCTATTTCTATTCTTTCACAGAAAGAGACGGCAGTTTTCTGGATGCGCTCCAAGGTGTCTTGCTAACAATAAGAAGAGTGTTTTCTTAAGGAAAAGGAAGAAAGAGTGGGGGAGAACAGAGCAAGTATTACTCAACTATTTAGTCTAAAAATTTGAAAATCAAAAGGATCTTCTGACAGATTGGTATCAACTTTAATAGAAAACACACTTGTCCTGGGAAGACTCTTCTACATGAGCCTCAAGTCTGATAGCTTAAACAATTATCTACAATTTGGATTTAATTTCTTATGCCCACATCAATGTGTATTTTTTTAAATGCCCAAGGCATAGATAATTCTATTAGTAGGAAAAAAAAAACCAAACCAACAAACCAATCATATGCTCAACCAAAACAGACTGAAAATTCAAGGCCGCCATCTTACAAAATATCTTGCAAGTCTCGACTCCTTCGGGCTCCACTGCACCACGGGGACAATGCGCTACCTAAAAGTGATGTGCTGAAAAGCACTAAAGAACAAAACCTCAGAAGCTCTGTTATTGTTCGGGATTTAGAAGAGCATTAGCAGAACTAGAAGGAAATGGAACTCGCCGTGAACACTCTGCTGCTAATGAGTATTTAGAAGCAATGGGACAGAGCTTTGTTTTGGGGAATGATTCCCCAACACGCTGAGCAGTTTGGCCCCAGCCCAGTCGCTGGTATAAATTAACACCGTTTCAGTGGAGCTTTGTTAATTCCCCCAGATGAGGATCTTTCCAATTTCTATTAAAACCTGGCAGTAACATGAACGTAGGCTTAGTATTTAAACATGTAATTTACCCAGATTTAAGTTGCTGCCTCGTCCGTACAGTTCTTTACATGTGTGCAAAAATGCCAGTGTCGTTATTTCTGATTTTGAAGGGCCAGTGACCCGGAGAAAACCCTGGTGTGCCCACGAGCATCCCACCAGTCCCTCCCTGCCACAGGTAGGCTCTGCACCACCAGTGCTCCCACCAGCACCCCTACAACAACCGGCTCGCTGGCCACATGCATTCATTGGCGAATGGAAACGCGCGCTGATGCCAAGCTCCCAAGTGATTCTGATTATGTTCCTGTGAACAAACAACATTCCACAAACAATGAGGGCTCCTGTGCCAGCGCCCTCGCTATTGCAGCCGGCTCCTGCTTTGAAACGGCCGGCGGGGCCCCGCTGCCCGGGCAGCACCGGCTGGGACGGGGTGGAGCCGGGGCTTTGCCGCCCCTCGCCCGGTGCCGAGCCCCCCGGAGAGCAGAGCCGGGCGGGCCCCGCAGGCGGCCATGGCGCAGGCGGCGCGGCCCCGAGGTGCGGCGGCCCCGGGAGTCGCCACGGGCACGGCGGCCGGGGGCGGGGGGCGGGCGGGACGAGGAGGGGCTGAGGGGAACCGGAGGGACCGGAGCGGAGGGGCCGGGCCAGCCCCACGCGTTGCCGTGGCGACGGGGGGGGGGGGGGGGGGGGGGCTACACGTGGGTGTCAGCGCGCGGGTGCGCCTGCGCAGCCGGACGCCTGACTCGGCGGAAGTGCGTCACGATGCTGACCCCCCACGCCGGAAGTACTTGAGCCAGCGCTTCCTGCCCGGCACGGAGCGTGCGGCGGAGCGGTGCCTTCGGTTCTCCCCGGCCCGGCCGCGCCCCTCAGCACCATGGTGAAGCCGCGTTACAAGGGCCGCAGCACCATCAATCCCTCCCGCGCCAGCACCAACCCCGGTACGTGCGGGGGCCGGGGCGGGTCGGGCCGGGCCGTACTGACCTGTACCGAGCCGGGCCGTACCGAGCCGGGCCTGACGCTGTCTTGTCTCCGCAGATCGCGTGGGGGGCGCGGGAGGCACCAACATGCGGGACCGAGCCACCATCCGCCGCCTCAACATGTACCGGCAGAAGGAGCGGAGGTGAGCGCGGCCTGGCCGCCGTTACCGGTGCCGCGGGGTTGTTCCCTGCGGGGCCGGGCTCCGTTCCCGGTAGGGAGCAGGCGGCGGTCGTTTCGTCGTCAGGAACGCTGCCGGGACACCCCGAGGCCCGGTGGTGCAGGGAAGGTGTCAGGCCTGCAGCGTGGCCTCCAGTGTGGCCTCTGGTTCCAGCGTGCTCGGCCTCTGTTGCCCTTGCTCTGCTCATGTCCCTCAGACAGAGTTCGGAGCTTGGCGCGGAGCCGCTTCTTCGTGATGCTTGTAACGGCGTGAGCTGGGAAGCCGGGTCCTGAGCCGTGGGCGGAGCAGTGATGGGTATCAGGGAGTGCAGCTGGAAACCGGCTGATGTGATCTCAGTGGAGTGTCGTGACCCCAGAATGCCCAGGATTCCTGCACCTCCCACAACAGCGCAACTCCAAAGCTCCTCTTGGAAAGTCTCAAGGGTCTGACCTCCCCGTGGCTCCTTTGCTGAGAGATGCCCCTCACTCTGCTCCAGAGTTGCTGGTTGTGGAGCCGCTCCCACCGTGTAAACACATGTCTCTGCCACGCTGCAGATGCCGCAGGGGGCTGTGCGAGGCCTGGTTTGGATTAGCAGTTTTGTTTTGTCTTGCCAGATTTCACTTTGTTTTGAGAGCAGGCTGGGGAATATGTATTTTAAAAAATAACTAAATTTAAGCCACGTCTCAACTTGGAAGTTATCTTGGGATGAGTGTTCTGTGCCAGCTGATGGGTACAGCTGATTAAGATGTTCCACGTGAGCCAACAGGAAGAAAACAGTGGGTAATAGGACACTGTACTTGGGTGCTTTTTGTGCCCCGAGAAGCCATTCCTGGTCTGACACGAGCAGCCCCCATTAAGGGTCTGCTCAGGCTCCAGCGAGAGTTTGGAGCATGCTTTGGCTGACACCACTTCTGTTCCAGTGTTTAGCTTAATTACCTGTCTCTAGTGACAGGCTTGGGGGCACCAGTTCTGGGTGAAGGGGTTTTCTGAGTCTCGTGGCTGTTCTTCTGGCCTAGTGAACAGAGGTGCCGCGGGGTGCTGCCCCAGCACATTTACATGTGTTCTCCCTTTTCACCTAGAAACAAACACGGTAAAGTGATCAAACCTCTCCAGTATCAATCAACAGTGGCACCCGGCACAGTTGCAAGAGTGGAACCAAATATTAAATGGTTTGGTGAGTTTTTCTTCAACTTTCAGGCTCAGCAAGCTTGAAGACTGTGGAACTCTGTGTGTTTGGGGCTGTTTATGTTGGAACTGTGGCCTCAGTGCCGTGTGGGACAGGAGCTGGCAATGAAGGGCCCCAGCTGCAGTCTCAGGCGCGCTTTGGGGTGCGGGCGCTCTGTGCGCTCCTCCAAGGGCGGTGATTCTGTCACCTTTGGTTGTCTTCTGGGCTTTGCCCGTGGGTGTGTACCTTGTAGCCTGCCAATGCCAAGTGTTTGAGGGGTGTCTCCTCTGTAGATGGTGGGAGAGAAAGGGTTGGCTCATTTATGCCAGTGTGGGGTTCTGTGTCAAGTAAAATCCTCTGGTTTTTGTCACTGATATTTTTTATTCCAGATGAGGTATTTATCAGTGCAGTCTGAGGGGGTTAAGCTGAGGAATGGTCACGTGCAATGTTTGTTTTCGCATGCAGGAAACACTCGCGTGATCAAGCAATCATCCCTGCAGAAATTCCAAGAAGAGATGGAAAATGTCATGAAAGATCCTTACAGGGTGGTGATGAAGCAAAGGAAGCTGCCCATGTCCCTCTTCTATGATCGGATTAAGCCACACGTGGGTCCCGTGGGGCTGGGCTGCATGCGCAGAGCTGCCCTGGCCGCTCCTTGGCCCAGGGTGGCCGCACTGACTGTGCTCTGCCTGGTGGATCGGGGTGTTCTGGGCACACTGGGAGGGCGGGACTCGGGGAAGGATGTATTTGAGAGCCTGCCGTGGTGAGAGCAAAGAAATAGTGAGTTACTCCCCCATACCTTGTGAGAAGATCTGGTTTTTATTAGAAAACCTCATTTTCTGATGGGAAACTCACCCTAAAGCCCCCCAGTTAGTGTGCCAGCTCGGGAGGACTGCGTGGCCTTCCGCCTCGTGTGCCAGTGCTCCTCGTGCTCGTGTGACAGAGGGACCTCTTTGAGGCTGCTTCACACTGCAGCCGTGTGATGAATTTGAACTCGAATACGTGCTCTTCCTCTTGAATCAGAGATTCCTTTGTATGCAGCCTTCATTTCTAGTAAATCGAATTTTAGTTATTACCAGATTTCTTTCATGAAATCTAAACTATTCTTTTGGACCTTCGTTGGCTGTTCCTTCATGGGCGAACTTTCCAGATTTATGTCTTAAAAATGTTACAGAAATTTAGGAAAAAGTTATAAGAAACTAAAATGTGCGTTACAAAAACAAATTACTTCTTTCAGCAGTGAATCGCATGCAGCTCCAAGAAAAGTTGGCATTTGCTACAGGCTTTAAAATCTATGGTTTTGATTGTAATTATCCCTGACAAAAATCTGTGAATTTGGCGAGATTTGTGCTCTTGTTACAAAAATAAGAAATGATCAAAGATAGCAGCTAAATTTTCGTCATTGTAGCTTTAATTACATTTGACATCACTTACGGTGAGAGAACTGAAGCATAGTTCTTTGGCAGGTGCAGTGTGTTTTGTTGCTTATTAAATATCCACTCTTGTGTTTCTCGAAGATTAAGCTGGAAAACTCAAACATCGTTAGGAAAGTGCCCGTAACTCTTGTGATGGGTTGCAGAGTTGTGTTGAACTAAGGTCTTGTTCACTGCGTGTCATGAGGGATGGAAAAAACGCTGCTTGTGGGGTTGGGTTTGGTTTTTTTTTAACCAACCTGTTTTTCCTTAGACTTCTAGAGTTCACATTCTTGACACAGAAACATTTGAAACAACATTTGGCCCCAAATCGCAGAGGAAAAGACCAACTCTTTCTGCAAGCGATGTGCAGTCTCTGGTGGAGAATGCCGAAGCCTCGTCAGGATCTTACGATCAGGGCAAGGACCGAGACCTGGTGACGGAAGACACTGGTGTAAGGTAAATAGAACGGGGACATTATTAATTGTTCCCATTTCTGAAAAGGCAGCTTTGTTTTCAAAGACGTGTCTCATACACCCATCAGTGAGGTGGAGGACGGGGAGGGGGTCAACTCCCAGCTGCCTGGCCTCCTCTTCTTGTCTGTAAATGGCTTTAGAGATGACAACAGTGTCACCCTGTCCCTGTGGTGGCTGATGTCTCTGGTAATCCACTTCCAGGGATGAAGCACAAGAGGACATATATAAGAAAGGACAGTCCAGAAGAATCTGGGGTGAGCTCTACAAGGTAAGCCGTGTTTGTAACGTGCAGCAGTCGCTTCTCTCAGGCTTCATGATATCAAGTGCCTCATCACAGCTTTGGAAATCCCATACAATGGCAGTCAGAAGAGCTCCTAAACCACTCATTGCTCTCCTAGGGAAGCTTTGATACTTGAATTTGCTGTAAAGTTTCTTAGAAACATTAAGACAGCGAGTTTCTTCGTGCAGAGGTGTCCTGAGCTTGTCATGCCCTTGCCTGTGTTCCTGTCAGCCTGGTTGAACTGTCTAACTTGAAGCTATACACCTTTTCTCTGGTGCTGAGGGGGTGCCTAAACGGGAACAGGAGGAGGCAGATGTAGGAGAGAGCAGATCCATCTTCAAGTCTCTGCCTGATGGAGCTGGATTCTTGAGGTCTTGTTCTGCTGGAACAAACTCCCTTAAAATGCCCGATCTGGAGGTGGACTGACAGGGCGAGGGTGGTGGCTTCTCTTGGACTCCTGGGGCTTCATCACGAATAAACCAGTCGCATGCCCTTAAGCTTCTTTAGTCTGAAAACATCTGGTGCATTGATAAGGGCCAGCTTTGGAGAGCTCTGACCCTCTGTGTCCGTGAGCCACCTTGGTTGCTAGAGAAGTGGAGACTGAGAGTGAGTGGGGGTTGTAAGAGCAGTGTGCGTGCTTTTCGGTGATGGTTAGGTGTGAAATTGCTTGACTTTTTGCTCTGAATTTCTGAATGTAGCTTAAAACCTTTTAATTTTGACTTAAAAGTGTTGGGAATGATAGAGCAAAACAGATTTCAGTAAGATGTTGCCAAAAATGCAGGAAATAGCTGTGAAACAAATTCGCTTGGCTCAAAGCAAGTCATAAAATGTCAGCTCCCTGCTGTAGATGCTTAGTGGACTAACAGCAGGTTCCTTCTTGGTTGTGTGTTTCATACTGGTCCAGAAAACAGACTTTATATCCTGATCCTTTATGAAATGTCAGAATCAAATCGCTGCAGAATGGATGGCAAGCACTGGGGGGCTTTTTGTCTACTGAAGCAATTAATTTTCCCATCTGGGTGCTGTGCTTTCATTCCCAAGCACTACAAGCACCTTGCTGGTGCATAAGAACAGGTAACAGCCATTCAGCTGTCCAGGCTGAATTTGGAAGGGAGTTAGGAGCTGAGAGAGGCTTAGTGGACATTAGTCTGAGCCTCACCAGTCTGCAGGGAAGTAACAGTTGTTTGAGAAGGATATGAGGTTTTTAAATGAATGATGTAGTTTAGAAAGGGATTTAAATTTCCACATGCATCCTATAGATGTCTTGCTTGCTGTAAAATCCCTCTGTGTGGTATTTTTTTTCTCAGGTGATAGACTCATCAGATGTTGTAGTTCAAGTTCTCGATGCCAGGGATCCCATCGGTACTCGCTCCCCTCACGTGGAATCTTATCTTAAAAAGGAGAAACACTGGAAACATCTCATTTTTGTCCTAAACAAATGTGACCTCGTTCCTACCTGGGCTACTGTAAGCACAGTCCTGCCTGTCGCTCCTTGGACTTTCTTTGTTCCTTTTGTATCCTCTGCTTGAATTCTGCAGCCAGTCCTCATGCTGGTCTCAAAGGGCATAATGTAACTGGGTTAATGGGAACTCTCTGCTTGCCTGCTGTAAAAGTAATGATTAGAATGTAAATCTGTCCAAGTTTGGCTGAGTTGAGCAACACTCACCAGCCACAAATTCTCTACTTCCTCTGTCTGGATTTAACAGTTCAACTGATGTCTCCAGAGTATGTTAAATGTTAGTCCGCTTAAGATCCATATCCCCCACAGCTGGTTTGCTTTATATTGTTAAGCTAATTAGCTGTAGCTAGCAGTGAAGGCGTTTTTGGGAAACTGTCTTTTATAAAAACAATGCTCTGTCCTTCTAGCTGTTGGGTTGGTGAAATGCTTCAAAGGTTCTCGTAAAGCAATTTTCATAGACAGTTGCATTTGTGACCCAAGTGAAGATGCCGTGTCCTCCTGCTCATCAGCAGATTGTTTCACCGCCTCCGTGGCACAGGATCCCTCCTAACTGAGTCTGTTTTCCTCTTCAGAAGCGCTGGGTTGCTGTCCTTTCCCAGGAGTATCCAACGCTCGCTTTTCATGCCAGCCTCACAAACCCTTTTGGCAAAGGTGCTTTCATACAGCTCTTAAGGCAGTTTGGAAAGGTACTGAGCAATTCGGGGGGGTTCTGTTGTTGTTCAGAGGGCAGTGGGGTTTAGTGTGGAGTCTTTTGTTAGTGTTTGGGGTCCAGTATGCTCCTCCTGTGGCCACTCTGTCAGCAAGTGACATCAAAGCTCCCCTCTCTGGAGAGAAAATGAAGATATTCCTTCAAATACATTCAAACTGTTTGTCAATCTGAGGAGATCCAGAAAGAGCAAGTTTGACCGTCAGTCTCTGGCCTAGGTTTCCTCTAGACAGAGTATCCCACTGACACTCCTCGGTCTCATTTGAATGTGTAGAAGAAAGGAGCTTGACAGGACAAGAGGAAATGGCTTCAAGCTGTGCCAGGGAGATTTAGGTTGGACCCAAGGAACAATTTCTTGCCCACAAGGGTTGCCAAAGCCTGGCCCTGGCTGCCCAGGGCAGTGGTGTAGTCCCCATCCCTGGAGGGGTTTCAGAGGTCCATGTGGAGATGTGTTGCTGAGGGAGATGGTTTAGTGGTGCTCTGGCAGTGCTGGGGGAATGGGTGGACTCAATGAACTTAGAATCATTTTAGTTGGAAGGGACTTTTTATGATTCTATATTTCATGCCTGTTCATGTCCCATGTCTGTGTTCTGTTAAGATACTCTTTGAAGTGTCTTCATTGTTGTGGAGCGTACCCCTACGCATTGCTCCTGAGAGAAAAGAGCTGATCTCTTCTAAACCCGGTGCTTTGGAGTCCCCTTTGCTTTCCCATATAGTGGGAACAGTAGGTGCTGAAATGTTCAGAACTGAGGTAGCAATTCTGTCTTGCTCTGAGGTGTTAAAATGATGTGTTATTTCCTAACAGTTACACTCTGACAAGAAACAGATCAGTGTGGGTTTCATTGGTTATCCCAACGTTGGCAAAAGCTCAGTGATCAATACGTTACGCTCTAAGAAGGTCTGCAATGTGGCCCCTATTGCAGGTGAAACAAAGGTAAGAAGGGATCCTTCATTATTTTTTTTTATTTTTAACAGCATTGTCAAAGACAGAATTCTGTCTGTGCTCTCCCAAATCAATTGAGTTGTTTGTGCTGCCAGGCTCTGGCAGAGCTGCCTTTCTAGCTCTGCTCTTCAAGAATGCGACAGTAAAGAAGATGACAAAAGTTACGGGAATCTTCTTTGTTAGCCTCTTGCTTTTACTCCTAAATGCCACTGAAGTTAAGGATCATGGAGGAGGAGAACCACAGAACATCAGACTTTGTTGTGACTGTAGTTTCCTCGCCGTGGCTGTGTGAGTTAGTTTGGTGGGGCTGGCCGATACGGGAGGAGCAAGGTGCAGCAGGTCTGGGCTGGCTAACAACAGAGCCAGCTCTTGTTTGTGTGTTAATACCAAGTTCCTAGGATGACTCCTGCATATGAAAAGCAGGCATATAAGAAGCAGGACAGAGGGCTGTGGGGAAGGCGGTAACGTGGAACTGCTGCTCTTCCAGGTGTGGCAGTACATCACCCTGATGAGGAGGATCTTTCTCATCGACTGCCCCGGGGTGGTTTATCCTTCCGGAGACACGGAAACGGACATTGTGCTGAAGGGAGTGGTATGTGTCTGCATGGAAGGCTGGGAGATCTTTGCTGTGGTCAGTATGATGGGCTCAAAGGAATGAGTGCACGCTGTCCAAAGGGGTGATTTGCCACCATTTGTTTCCAGGTTCAAGTTGAAAAGATTAAGAGCCCTGAAGATCACATCAGTGCTGTGCTGGAAAGAGCCAAACCAGAGTACATCAGAAGGACGTACAAAATTGATTCCTGGAAGGATACAGAAGACTTCCTTGAGAAACTTGCTTCTAGGACTGGGAAGCTGCTAAAGGTGTGAAAGCTTTCTGCTTTTGCAGGCTGGAAGATCATGTGGCCTGTTACTGCCTGTGAGCAATATGAACGTTTCTGTTGCTTACAGGTGTTAGGAAGGTGGTATGTCCATCAGACATGGATGTAAATTGTTACTGGGTTCTTTCAGGGTGGTGAACCTGACATTCAAACTGTGAGCAAGATGGTTCTCAATGACTGGCAGAGAGGCAGAATCCCATTCTTTGTGAAGCCACCAAATGCAGAAACAGGTCTCCAGGTGAGAATGTGATGTGTTGCCTCCCCTTACGTGTTGCTTGGTTTTCCAAAGGGTATCCACCGCTCTTTTTCCCCAGCGTGCCAGTTAAGTTGGGCAATGCATGTCTTGGGTTCTGCCCAAGTCTGGTCACTCAAGTGACATTCACTTGAATTTGGTGAGCACCAGGTAGTGATCTTCACAGAGATGTCTGAGACACTTTACAATCGTTTGACTACCAGCTGTGTCGGTAGTTATCCCGTTGTTAGCCTCATCTTGGGCTTTTTCCAAAGAGATAAAATGGAAATTCTCTGAGATGATGGGACAGACTTTGTGGACAGTATCTCCATTGTGCTCTCTTTTATAGCCTCCTGCATTGGAAGTAGCTGTGACGTCGTGCCATGATAATAATGAGGAGAAAATCTTGGAGTCAGTGTCATCAAGTGTGGAGCCAGCAGAAGAGAAGAGTAGTGCAGACACTGAAATGAAGCAGCTCATGTCACATGTCCGGCAGAACTTCGGGAGGATTAATGTGGCACCTCAGTTCTCAGAAGAAGACCTGGTTCCTGTAGACGTGCCAGGCTTTGATGAAACAGACAGTGATTGTTCTGGAGAGGAGCAGGAAGAGGAGGGAGAGGAAGATGAGCAGCATGGAGATTCAGTGGAGGAGGACTCGAAGCTGGTTGTGCCAGGTGCCCAGGAGAGCTCTAAGGCAGTTCTTAAAGCTTTGGATGAGAAGATTGCAAAATACAAAAAATTCCTGGATAAAGCCAGAGCCAAGAGATTCTCAGCAATAAGGTCTCTGATCTGAATCTGTTCAGCAACTCAAGTATTTCATGGGGTGGTGGGGGGGAAAGGGTTAATATGGTTCTGCTGTGGTTTCCTGCCATTCATGATTCGCTTGACTGGTTCATCGGTGTTGCCTCCCACAAGTTGCTACAGCTTATCTAGTTTAGCCATAAATATTTGCACTTTGGCTAAGCAGCTGTTTGGTGTTGAAATACTATTCCAAGAAGTTCGAGTCACCAGAGTAACTAAAGGTGCTCTCACTTTTGGAAAGCTGCCTCTTAAGCTATGAACTAGAAATCTGTTGGTATTGCAGGTAGCAAAATTGTATCCTTGCACATCTTTGATGTTGGGCTCTTTCTTGAGCAGTACCAAGACTAATGTCCTAGGTGAACACACTGGCTGATCTCCCAGTGTGTGCCAGTGTCCTCGCTCATGCAGCAGGAACAACTGTAGCAAAGCCCAGCCACCAGCAACGTGAGGACTGAGACTTCCAGGTTGTGTTATGGTTTGTCCCTTTGTGTAGAGCAGAAGTCCTGCAACTCCAGAGACAAGATTACTGCCATGTGTTCTTAGGTACAAAGGATGTGGCTTTGGTGTTGACAGGCTGTTGGAGTCTGTTGAAGGCTGATCGCTTCTCAGGAGTGGTTACATTTGGTGTTAGAACATTCTTTTATTCCTTATTTTATCTTTTGCAGAATCCCTAAGCAGCTGACTGAAAGAGTGTTTGCAAAAGCTGTGCAGAAGTGTGAAGAACCCAAAGAAACTGAAGGCAGAGGTAAAACAGGATTAGTAGATGTTCTTAATCTATGTGTGGATATCCTGTAAGCAAGGGAGGAGCAGGAGTTGGGGCTGAAGTGTTCATCAGCTCCCAATTGCAAGTTCTTTTTCCCTGAAGCTATTTGAATTATCCGTAGCTAACCAAAGGGCTGCCTGCTGACCTTGCAGCCCTGCTGTAGAACACCGGGCTGTGTTGTGAGGTATGTCCCTCGATCAGCCAGTGAGGTTAAAGCAAAGACAACTTGTCCATTTCCAAAGGAGTGGTGCTGTGGGCAGACTGGAGTCTGAGCAACCGCCGCTCCGTGTGGTGTAATATTACACGGGGGAGTGGAAGGGGTTTGCGATGCTATAAAAGCACAAAGCTACTTCAGGCTATAGGTTGTACTGTGGTGAATTTGAGTCTGTGGCTTCAGTTCCCACAGTATGTTTGATTAAAAGCAGAGTCACCTGGGAGAGCCCTTTTCTGACAGGACTATGAAAGTTCTTCTGGACGTGTGTGGGGCTTTAAGCAATCTGCTCCTCACGAGCAGCTCGTGGTAATAGCGCGCGATGCTCTGGTAAGGAACACGCGTGTTAAGATCCGACCAGAGGAATGCTCTGCTGAGGTAGCTGGATGGTGACCCTGCTCTTAAGTCCTGTGAACAGATGGGTGTTTAGGAAGATGCCTGAGTACAGACATCTTTGCTGTTTGCAGGCAACACAGAGAAGAAGAGAAAAAGGAAAGCAGGAGAGGATGGTGGTGATGGTGATGATGATGATGACAACCATCAGCCTTGCAAGAAACTTACATCCAAAGAAGTAAGTGTGATTTCTGGTAGTACACAGATGTGCAGGGTAACAGCTGGCTGCCGTTATATGTAGAGTTCTTGCGTGGTGTTTATATATGATCACTGAGGAGCTTTGAGACTGGGCACTTGTAGAGCACAGGGACTGTAGCTGAGGTGGGACGAGTGAGAACAGGGTGATGTGAGAGGCATGACAGTGACACGTTCCAGCTGAGCATGGGCCTGTAAAGGGGCTCAGCAGGAGAGGAGAATCCTTTGTGCGTAATCAGTGTTAGCTCACCCACTGATGCTGTTGAGAGAGCAGGGGAGTGGGAGACAGGAAGATTTGGAACTGGGTGGGCACTACTGCTCTCTCCCCAGAGAGCTGCTGCTGGTTTCTGCTTGTGTTGGGCAAGTCTACACAATTCTAGAATCACTTAAATACCAAGTGCAGCGGTCTGTCTGTAGGACTTTGAAAGTGAGTCGCAAGAAGACGTGTGCAGCAGGGGCTCTGTGGAGCCTTGCTGTGGGCTGGGGACGGTCGGAGCTGAGCCGAAGGCTGAACTCCACTTGTGAATGCTCTGACACATCTGCTAAAGACCTTATGTGACCCAGACATCAGGTGGCTTCTAGTGTCGTGTTCACTACTTTGCTAAAGATGAAAGCATCTCTTCTTTTGTAACGTTTTAAGAGCGTGGGTGGATTCCACATAGATGTCCCGATAGTCACATAAGTAAAGTTTTGTTTGAAATTATTTATTTTACTTAAGGCGTGTGGAACGCAAAGCGAACAGCTTTTGTAAGAATGCAAACAAGCCCAGGCTGTGGGTACAGTGGATTTGCTAATGTGCTCTGTGTGCGTTTGCAGAGGAGACGAGCCGAGAGGGAGCAGCGCTCCAAGAAAGTTGGAGTCCGGTATTATGAAACTCACAACGTGAAAAATAAGAATAAGAACAAGAAAAAAACTGGCTTGGAGGGACAGAGATCAAAGCACAAAAAATACAAACATAAGCAATAACTGCTTATTCTATTAAATTTTACATAAAACAGCTCTAGTGTGCGGTGGCTTTTTTTAATATAAAACTTGTAGTTCCCATTCAAAGCCTGGCTTGACTTGTCTGTCCCATTCCCAGGAGCAGCATCTCGCTCTTTGTTTCTGCATCATCTGAAAGTCCTTTATACAGTTGGAGATCATGGTATTTCCACATCCCCATCTAAGGCCAGTAAACAGTGCGCTGGCAAAACATATCCTGAAGTGTTCTTCAGGGGTGGGGGTGTTGGGTGGGTTGGGTGTTTGGTTGGTTTTTTGGGGTTTTGTTGGGTTTTTTTTCTGTAAATGGATTTTATGGAGTTTTTCCTACGACTAGAGCGAGTGATCTTCCCCATGTCTGCTCACTGAGTGTAACTGGCTAGTTATGGGGCTAGCTGACAAAGATTTCATTTGCTTCCACTGAGAAGTGGTGCTGGGCACAGTGTCGTGCCCCTTTCATTGCAATAACCACGTAGGGAGCTCTGCTGTTGCTTGTCCGAGGCTGCTCCTGAAGGTTCTGGCAAGGGATTTTGATGTACAGTTCACAGTGACTTGCAGCACTCAAGGAAATCCCTCTGCACACTTGTCCCAGAATTACCTGCAATCTCAGTGAATGTGTGTAATAATGTGTATTGCACTTTGTGTATTGTTTCTGAATCTTCTACAACGTTTCCAAAATAATCACATCACAGCACTGCTTGCAGATAGAAATGTTTATTAGTTTATTGCTTTGAAGGTCATCTAGCTGAGTGTCAACAGGCGAGTCCCAGAGAGGTTCCCTATTCAAGGAGCTGAATGCTGAGGTGGCATTGAAACTAATGCAGTAACTAATGCAGCTCTTGAGTTTCAGCTCTTCAAGAGACAGAAATAATACAACTACACTGACTTCAGTTACCGGTAAGTGAAAAGTCAAGATTGTTTTATGGAGACAAATCTTTGTCACTAATTGCAAACTTTTGCTCCGACAGCTCTTCTGAGCACGGCCTCAAGGACAACAAAAAAAAATTACTTATTTGTTGCAATGATGCTTTCAAGTTGGGCCTGAAAAACAAATGAGACAGGAAGTCAAATTAGATTCAACCTAAAAAATAACCCCACAGTGCTGTGAAGTGATAAATGGTCTGTTAGGCACTCAAAGCGAGGAGCTGAGGGATGCTGCAAGACTTAAGAGGAGCAGGGCAGAGATTTTTCCCAAGCTATCCCACTCCTTACTGCATGTTTTATAAATTAGCTTTTCGTTCTTGGCGTGCACACTTGTTGCATTCTGAGAAGAAAAGAGCTGGCCTTGGTTCCATACAATGAAAGGCTCGGTTTGTAATGTAAAGCGGTAAGAGGAAATTAAATAAAAGCTGTTGAAACAAGGGTCTGAGCGCTCCGATTGCAGCCTGGGCTGTGTTAGCTAAATTAAATATTTGGCTCTCTGGCGTTTGGAACACAAACTATGAGACAAAAGTAACTGGGAACAGCAAGCTTTTCAGTTACTGAGACAGCTTGATGCCAAATGAGTAGATGGACGGGAGAGCTCCCTGAGCTCGGGGAGCGTGTTGTGCCTGCAGCTTCCAGGGCACTTGGATTATTTTGATGGCAGCTCCAGGAGAGAACAAACTACAGCAGCAGGATGAAGGCAGCTGTTCCTGTGCTTGTGCTCCAAGGAAGGAATGCAGAGTTGGTGGCAACACATATTGGTCCTATGGGTTATTCCATTTTGTGCCCTAAACCATTTCAAGGGGACCTGAAGACTGAATGTAACACTTCCAAAACTATAAAGAGGAAGTTATTACTGTATCTTTCCAATTGCAAAGGGAGAAGTTTTACCATTACTCTGGGGAATTGCTTTGTTTGTTTGTTTTTAACTGACCTTCAGCTGTTGATTCTTTGTTTTCAAGAACTGAACTTCTTCAGCGTGTTTCTTTTCTTCCAGCTGTCGCCGTTCATTTTCACGGTTTTCAATAGCTTTACATCTCGCTTTCTCTTCACTCACTTGTCTTTCCAGCTCCCGCTTTTCCTCTTCTAGCTCTGCAATCTTGGAAAAAAAAAACCACAGATCTGTCCAGCTCTGGCTTTTAATAATCACTTTTCAGTTAAGATGGGACAAAGTTGTACAGTCTTTTAAGTGTTCTAGATATAATAGCACATAAATTATGAAGTGCAATTAAGCCCTAGGAAAGGAAGATGATGATCTTATGATCTTATGATGATCTTTACTGCCCTCCAGTGGAAATAGAAATAACTGATTTCAGGGGAAGTTTGATCTCGTTATGCTGTATCACATGCAGAAAACTACATTTGGGGGTTAATGGCCCCACTTACTCTTTTTTCCGTGTCAGATTTGCCTTGGTCAGCTTGTAGCGCCTTCCGCATGCCGAAGGCTGTGCTGCTCTTATACAGTGTCTGGTAGGCAGCAATTGTCATCTGGATTTCATCCCTGACTCGAAGCAGCAGCAGCCCTCGCTCTGCACAGTTGATTGTAACCTCACGGATCAATTCATCTTTAAAGAAAGGGTAGAACAGTCCCATTAGAATAGCACCTGTGCAGTGACTGGGGAGGGGGGGTATGCAGGGGGGCCAGAGCTGCTTGTCTTTCACCTCTGCCCCATAAAGGCAGTGTGGGTTTTCTAAAGAGAATTGTAATTATTTGTTACATTCCAGCTCCAGCATCCCAGGGTAGAGAATAAAAACAGGGTCGTGGTACAGCCCCTAGCATGACAACAGTGCTATGGACCCTCTGAAGCTGTGACAGCAACTACCTAAAACTGTGTGGTGATGTTTTGCAGTGATCTGGAAGCTCCCAGGGCGAGGCAAGAGCCTCCAGCAGAATCCTGCTCAAACTACTGCCTGTCTCAGCACCGCATCCCCTGCGTGTGGGAGGGTGCTGGCAGTTATTTAAATTAACTGTTGGGTTGGGTACAACTCGACAGAGTTTTAAGCTGCTTTAGATGGTGTATGTGCAGGCATCTTTATGACGCGTCTTGAGTGTCAGCTCCACGGGTACGGAGCTGCGGTAAGGTGCCGGCGGGGACACTGACCGAAGCACTGCGAGTAGAGCTCCCGCCGCACCGGGCAGATGCCGGTCTCCCGTGCCTGCCGCTGCTGCAGCCGCAGGTCCAGCTGCTCCTGGAGCTGGACGACGTCCAGGCGGGTGCTGGGCGCGCTGGACACCTCCTGCACCCACCGGCGGTTCTCCTCCTCCCACTCCCTGTCACGAGAAGCACCGGCGGTTACCGGCGGGTCCCCCCGGGCGCTGCCGAGCGCGGGTGGGCCCGGCCCCGCTCACCGCGGCGGCAGCATGGCGTTGAGGAGCTCCTGCGGCTGCTTCGCGGACTCGGCGCCGGCCGTGCGGGAGGGCGACGGGACGGGCCCGGTCGGGGCGGGCGGCAGCGGGGTCCCGTTCAGCGGCGGGGCCTGCAGAGAGAGCAGAGCGCGCTAGGAGCGGGCGGCCGCGGGGCTCCCCGGCCCGCTAGGCTCCCCGGCCCGCGGGGCCCCGCTCACCCCCGGGGAGCGCCTCTCGCTGCGGCGGCTGACGAGCACGGGCGGCTGGTACCGCAGCAGCGAGTCCGGCGGCGGGATCATGGCGTCCGCGGCTCCCGTCCCTATGGCGACGGCCGCCGCGCGGGGGGCGGGCGCTGCGCAGGCGCGGAGCCGCCCGCAGGGGGGGCGGGGCGGGGCCGGGCGCGTCCCCGGCGGAAGCGCTTCC